>JAQZBX010071573.1:0-15219 GCA_029593785.1 Cabassous unicinctus | reverse complement strand
AAATAAATAAATAAATTGAGATCCTGATTAAAAAAAATAAAAAATAAAAAAATAAAATAAAATTGACTGAGGTGATGACAGCACAACTCTGTGATGAAAATGAGAGCCACTGAGTATACACTTTGAATGGATTGTTTGAGTCATGGGACTGTATAACACAATGAATCCTGTAGTGGAAGAAGGACTGTGATTAACAGAACAAATATGAGAACGTTTTCTCATGAACTATAACAAATATATAATACAAACACAGGGTATTAATAATAGGGTAGGTTTGGGGAAAAATACACCAAATGTAATATATAAACTATAGTTAGTAGTAATATTTTGATAATGCTCTTTCGTAAAATTTGTAACAAATGTTTCACAAAAATGTAAAGTATTGGTGGTGGGGTGATATATGGGAGCCCTGTATGATGTTATGCATGTTTGTTTTGTAGGTTCACAACTTTTACTATACACATGATGTTTATGTATGTTCATGTATGAATGATATACTTCAATAAAAAATTTTAAATGAAAAAAAAAAAAAGTAAATAATTCTGCAGAAAGGCAGGCAGGCATATTAAGGCCATCCCTATCCTTAATCCTGAATTACTTCTCTAGACATACCTCTCAAAACTCTCCTACATTTAATCTGAGGAAAGGGTCATACATAACCTAAGAGAGGAACTCATGCTCCATAGGATGCAGTGGTGGTGCTTATACTTACGGGAACAAGATGGTCTGGCCTCCTGCCATAGTGGTTATGACTGGGAGAGGGCATGGTAGCAGCCTGAGAGTCCAGCTGGATGGCCTCGGCTGCGCTGGGACCTGAACATAGAACTACCAACTAGGTCCTCTGTACAGATCCATGGGCACATGCAGAGAGAGAGCCTGGCCCCAAGATTCAGGGCTAGAACAAAAGATGATAGCACTAAAAGTCCATGATCTGTTCTAGCTGTACACTCTGGAAATTCTGAGGTATGGCAGTAGAGAAGAATCCAGGACTGGCCCTAAAGGGTGGCCAGACAAGCATTTGACATCATGGAAGTCTGTGAGTTGGGAGATAGAGCAAGGCCCTGGAATGGGCTGCAAGGGCAGGACACCAGGGCCTGGGAATGATCCTGAAACAGAATGACAGGACCTCAGTTTTATAAAGATTAACAGACACGGGGGACATTGGCTGAGTGCTGTCCAGATTCGAATGGGGTCTCAGATCAGAGATGGCTCACAAGCAAGGATGAGCATATTGACATCATTCCTGGATAGTTTGGCCCAGGAGATGAGGGCAGTGGACCCTGCAGATGAGCCCAGGGCAGAGGATCGTATGTGCAGCCAGGCTCCCACAAGGAGAGACCAGCACCAGGCAAACCTGTCCCTCCTTCTGAACACCAGTGCCTGGGTCAGATCTTGGCAATGACAAGAAGGAATATTTCTTCAAAGCCTGCTTAGTTATACAAACAAGCAGGTGCCATCTGCTTGTAAGAGCATTGGAGGAAGATGACAGAAATAATTTCTTTTTATCAGCTGGGCTCAGGTAAAAGGGAGCAGAGGCCCAGCTCTAACACAAATCCTCTCTGATGTTCTTGCTGTATTGCAGGGTGAGGAAAAAGAAAAAGAAGAAAGATACAGTGATAGAAGCTTGGTCCTTCCAACCTGCTTATGGCTCATATATTTTCATATATTTTCCTCTTCAATGTCTATGTTTCTACTAGAATATAAGCTCTAGGAGGATAATGATGATATCAGCCTTATTCACTGATGGATCCTTGGAGTCTGAACCAATGCCTGGCTTAGGTTGAGAAGGTGCATGGGATGTTGCTTCTATGTTGGACTGGTCAGACTGGACATGTCTTCCAGATCTGGATACTGGAGGAGAGGCGAGTACTCAGAAATCAGATACTGTGGACTCGCCAAGGCAAGAGTGGGATCTGGGAAGCAGAGATGAGGTGTGAGAGAAAGAAGGCCATGGCATCAGGTGGTCCTGAGCTGGACCAAGTTCCACAGAAGCATGAGAATAGCAACAAGCTTGGAACAAGCAACTGTTCAAGTGTTCCTTTAATTAAAGGAGCTTTCTATAATGAGGTGAGCTCTTCCAGGAATCCACTCTCTCTTTACTCTCTCATCTCATTGTTGGTGGTGGTGACTCTACCTCTAAACCTCTCAAAGTAAGAATGTTGGTTATCCCAGAATCCATGTTGCTGAAAGAAGTGGTTCTTGGGAACAGTGACAAAGGGCAACTGGAATGTATGTAGTCTGCTTGTCTGTGAATTTTCATGCGGCTGCTGAGTGGGGCTAAGAGAAGGAAGTGTCTGGTAAATTGCTGAAACAAGAATTGAGACTCAGATACATGTAATCATTTTGTCTGGGTCTTCTTTATAGATTACTCAAGACTCAATTTATAGCTTTTCCCTAGAAAACTTCCCCCTTTAAGTTTTTAACCTATTTTACTAGAACATATATGGAAATTTTGGATGAATATGGTCATATGTATGTACACACACACATGCATGCATGGTGGTTGTCTGGGGCCTTCACATCCTAATGACCATTCACTTGGAAAGTAAATTACATATTAAGAAGGAAAAGTGAGTAACTCCAATTTGGGGTTAGTTTTATGTTTTTCTTAACAAAGATGATATCATTATTAGTTTCCCCTGAAATTCAGGGTGCAAATCTAAAGTAAAATCTATACTGCTCTGTATAAAGACTATAAAACAATAATCCCTGTGTCTCAACTTATCTATAAAATGGGAGTCATGATACCTTCTTCATAGGTGTTTTGTGACGATTCATTGAGATAATGGAGAAACATTGTCTGGAAATTGTTTTACTATTACCAATATTTTATATTAGAGTAGTGAGTGATCAAAAATCCAGTTTATTTTGGACTAATTCATCTGGAAGAAAACTCTACATTATGCTGAGTAGGAGCATGAAGAATAGGAAAAATCGAGACTCAACCAAATTAATTTTCATCATTTTTGAGAAGCATTGGAATCCACAGTTTTGCTTCCAATGGTCTAGAGGAGCCCTAAAGCCCTAGTGCCATAGGACCTGTGACCTTGCCTGGCAGTCTATTTGTAAGGAACAGAGGGGATGGCCATCCACTCCTATTTTTGCTTCAGAGACTGGTGTAAGGTTGAAGTAGGCATCAAGATTTGGGGGAGCATTCTTCTTTCACTAGTGGATGATAGAAATCTAACCATAGTTTAAGAAAAAAAATGGGAATTTTAACTGACTTACATCAATAGAATCTAGAAAGTGTGAAGGATGAGTAGAGACCCTGGGCATGAGGCTGTCAGAGCTCTCTCAGCCCTCCAACTTACTCTATCTCTATCTACATTTTTTCTTCTTCTCTTTTACCACTGATGGGCTTATTATAGTGGTAGAAAACATGTGTACTAACATTTCTGAGTTCACATCCTTACAACGTTACCAACAAATACAAAAAAGCCCTTGAGAAGATGTAGGGAAGAGCCTGGCTTTCCCAGTAGGTTACATGCTGCCTTGTGTGGGCTCTAGAAAGGACCAGGCTGTGTGAAGTATGGAACATGAATTCCTGACTCCAACCAGAACAAAGAAGTTGGAGTAGAAGAGGTTGTGATCCTGAGCAACTGATAAAATGCCTGCCAACTACCATACTTATGTAGTTTACAAAGATTAGACAAGATTGATATTTTCAAGACTTTAATTTTTGGGATATTTGCCTAATGACTATCTCACTGGAAATAATGCTTTGACACAACCATGACTTTTCTGAACACTGCGTCTATTTTAGCTTCATCCTGTGTGTAAATTCCATGAGATCATGTTTTGGTATTCACACTAGAAAATGACTGAAGCACTGACAGATATAGGTGGTGCAACTCAGTGCCTTATAGTTTTGTTGACCATTGTACTATAACTCCATTGCCATCACCTTCTCCCACAGAATGCAGAAGTTGAATTATAATTAGCACTGCCTGAGTCAGGGACAATTACAGATCAGCATAATGCTGGGCAATGAATTTTGCCAGATACACACTTTTGCCCAATTGATCAGTTTCCTCTGTTTTTGAAACAGAGTAAAATACTTCTGTTGAAATTTTGCCTTTACAGGTTCCCACAATGATAATAATGGCCAATATTCCTACATCAGTCTAATTTCAGTTTTCTCATGAAGAAAATGAGGATGGAAGAAATATATTCACTTGTTGATGGTCTGGTCCACAGTAATGAAATCCTGATGCTGTCTCCAACTCCAGTGCTCTTTTTCTCTATTCCATTCTACCTTCAGCTCTCACAGTCTTCCAGAAGGAGGCAGAGTATAGATTAAACATTTAGAAAAGACTTAGTATTCCCCTTGAGCCCCCTATTTATTGTCACATAGCCAACACTTAATCCACTTACTTAATGATAACGTGATAACACCCTTCACTATCCCAGAGAGTCCAATCCTGTTGTTCGTTGCCTACTGCTTTCTCCATGTGTTCAGGTTATTTGAATGTATTCATGCCAGTAGTGATTCCTACATCAATACAATGTGCCAAACTCTGTGCAAGGCACTCGGGATGCAGCCCCAGTCTCACCGTATATACCTGGTGAAAGATTGCAGGTCACAGGTGATTTCAAGATAGTGTGAAATGCGCTGAACTGGGAGAAGTGCAGGGTGCTCCAGTAAGCAGCACATAGTAGAAGAAACCATGCCTTGACCCCCACTGGCATAGCAGTGGGACCTCTAATTTTATTGGTCACATGTGTTCGCAAAATGATTCTACCTTTCCTTCTAGATGAATTTGCAGCTAATTGTGACCACAGAGACAAAGTTCTGGCCAATGGGATGTGTGTGGAAGCAAAATGTACAATGTCCAGTTTTTTTCCTTCATGGAAGCATTATGGCCCATCTTTCTTTTGTCCTTGTGTCCCACTGGTGTTGGAATGTGGATGTGGGGAAGCCAGCTTGGACACTACAGATAAAGTCAAGTCCTAGGGTTGGTGAAGCGACAAGGTAGAAAGATCCCGGGTCCCTGACTCTATGGATCTTCCACTCCAGGCCTGTACTGTTTAAGTCCAATTTGCTAAATGAGAGATAATAAAAGCTGTTATATCTGGAATAAGCTTCTGTTATTTTGAGTGTTACAGTAAAACTTATATCCTAATTATTACAGGAGCCATTTAACCCAACTTAGAGGATTAGGGCAAACTTCCAGCATTGAAGCTAAGACCTGTGGTTGAGTGCTGAAGAAAGGTATCAGTGAAGTGTGTGTGGTGGGAGTGGGGAGAGGGGAGTGGGAGAGTGGAGTTCAGAATATTCCTGCTGGAAGGAACAGCAAGTTCAAAAACCCCAAGATGGTGTTCAGCATTGCATGTTCCAAGACCTGAAGTAGTTCAGCTAGCTAGACCTTGGGATGTGAGGGAATGCATGGATGTGATGAGGCAAGAAAAACCAGCCTGATGCAGCTTTAAAGGGCAGTTTTAGGCCATGCTAATATGCCTGGACTTTATATTACATGTATGTAATACGTATATTTTCTCGCATATGACAATTGATGGTGGGGTGTTTAAGTGAATCTCAATAAATTCATTAAGTGCATTAAGACCTATACAATAACCACCTTCTCATTTTCTCTTTTATTTTCATTTTAACTGGAAAAAAAAAACACTCCATTTTAATGATCTAGGATCTTAATAAATAAATGGTAGGAGAATAGTGTAAAGAAACCCAATTGATATATTTAGTCCTTACCCATTTTTGACAGGGTTTCTATACCTCTGTTCCTATGCCAGCATTTCAGATGGTCATATTAGGGCTTGCAGAAGGCTTGCTGTTGCATTCAGAATGATAGGTCAGAGCACCAGCCGTGGGTCAGGCTGTGGCTTTTCTGTTCATAACCCACCAGTAAAGAAACAGAGAAGCCTAGTCCATGGGGAGGACTAAACTCTTTTTAGAGTGTCAGGTTTTCTGAGACCATAAGATGATCTCAGGCCCAGAATATTTGTAAACTTGTGTTTTTCTCTTCTTCATTCATTCCCCCTTCTCCATTATTTGCATTCCTAATTTTTTTTTTTTCTTATTCTCCATTCCCTTTGCTTTTTTCCCCTGTTATTTGATTGTTTCTCTCCATGTCAATCAAAACAGGCCCATGGGCTGCAGATTTCTCAAATAAAATGTGCTTGTAAGGCTCTTTCTCGGGTGTAGAGCAGGGGTTCTTAACCAGAGGTCCGCAGACCCCAAGGGGTCCGTGGAAAGATTTCAGGAAGTCTGTGAGCTTGAATTGAAAATAATCAACTTATTATCTTTATTTTCTCTGACCTCTGACTGAAATGTAGCATTTCCTTCACTTATGAATGTATTCAATAAATAAATTACAATAGTATTCAATTCACCTGCCTGGCAGAGAGGTCTGTGGAACAACAAAGGTTAAGAACCCCTAGTCAAGAGTATCCTTACCCCTTGTTTAAGATCCTTTTCAGCCTTCAAGGCTTAGCTGAAGTCCATGTCAACCATGTCAGAAGTGTCTCAGTTCTGCTTCTGGAAGTCTATACTATTGAGAAACTGTACCACCTGTTAGTCACTCACCACCCATTGGCTGGAATTTATTCAAAATGTGCACTATTTTTTTTCTATTTTTCTTATTATTTTTTAAAAGATACTGATATTACATAAATGTTACACAAAAGATATAGGGATTCCCATATGCCCTACTCCGCACACCTCCCACACCCTCTCACATAAACATCCTTCATTAGTGTGACACAGTCACTGCAATTGATAAACGCATCATGGGGCTTTGCCATCAAGCATGGACCATAGTTCACATTGTAGTCTACACTCTCTCCCACACAGTGCTGCATATTCTGTGATGATATAAAATGGCCTATATCTGTCATTGCAACATCACTCAGGACGATTCCCAAGTCCCAAAAAAAAACCCGTATTACAATTGTTTTTCCCTCTCCCTGCCCCCAGAGCCTTCAGTGACCACTAGTTCCACATCAATGTTGTAATTTCTTCCATTCCTAGAATCACAATATGTCTATAGTAGAATACCAGTAAGTCCACTTTAGTCCATAGTTCTTTCCCCATTCCCAAGGATACTGAGATGGTGACGTCCACTCCACCTCCAATTGAGAGGGGGCTTATATCCCATGGGGAAGATGGAGGGGACTATTCTGCCTGCAGCTGCAGACTCTCTCTGTTTCCTGGGACAGCCGTTGTCCATCATCTTCTCCCCGCCAGTTGTCCTGGGTGAGTCCAATGAGCTGTACAGTAGGTGTTGCAACTCCGCCAAGGTTCTGGGCCCAGCTGGCACATGGATAGCCTAAAGACTTTAGCCTCTGGACGTACACCTATAAACTCCAGCACCAAGTATAGGTTTAAATAGAAGGGACAGATGAACCATGTGCAGGAAATACATAATTGAGTCCAACTTTGTCACTCTCAGGAGCACAAACTCCAAAAAGGGCCCACTGGCAAGGCCCCAAACTCTGGAACTATCTGTACTGACCATAGGGCCAGGGTGTCTCCAGAGCCCTCAGCAGCCCCACTATTTGGTGTAGTATCCACTTTGGCAGTCTATGAGATCCTACTGAGATGTGCATAAGCCTTACCTCTGGGATGACCTCCTAACTCACTTTGAAGTCTCTTAGCCATATAAACTCATTTGTCTTTACCCTTTCCCCCTTTTATTTGAGGTCTTTTTCCAGTTACATTGCTAGTTGGTAGAAATCCCTCGGTGCCAGGGAGGCTTATCCCCAAGAGGCATGTCCCATGCTGGCGGGGAAGGTAATGCTTTCATATGCTACGTTTGGTTTAGAGAGAGGCCACATTTGAGCAACAAATCGGCTCTCAGGCGGCAACCCTTAGGCACCCCATAACAGTAGGCTAAGTTTCAATTTCAAAAGCAAAGGCTCATAAGCCTAGTCATCAATATCAAGCGCCCATCAGTGGATCACCCTCCTTCGCCAGTCACTGCCCCTGCACTTGGGGGACTGTTGCTTCTCCCTTAGAGAATATGGCAGAGCCCTCCAGGATGGGAATTCAGTATTCTTTCGGTTATTGTGTGAGTCTCCACCCACTGTGACAATGTCCTGTGAACCTTTGAACATTTTTACATACCTTATATGTGTGCTCAGGTGAAATTCCTCCCATGCATGCCCCATCCCTGACACCCGGCACCAACAATCCTCCCACACACCAGTTGTAACCCTTCTGTGATCCAAAGCTTCTTCAAAAATGAAGCCATTACAATAGCTGAATACAATTAGTAGGAAAATGAAACAATAATGATAAGTTTAAATATAAGAGCTAAAATACATAAAAATTTAAAAAAACAAAAATAAAATGAAAATATTGAGATATTAAAAAAATGAAA
Organism: Cabassous unicinctus; assembly: GCA_029593785.1. Taxonomy (NCBI): domain Eukaryota; kingdom Metazoa; phylum Chordata; class Mammalia; order Cingulata; family Chlamyphoridae; genus Cabassous; species Cabassous unicinctus. Next base: position 6,880 of record JAQZBX010071573.1, on the reverse strand, counting down.
AATATTTAAAAAAAATTTTTTTTTTACATTTTGCCTTTCATCACTGCAATATCTGATGTCCTGTCTGTACCAAGGCACATTCCTCCACTCATTCCCCAGTGTCTCACTATTTTTCATTTTGTTTTCAAAGAAGTTTTAAGTCACAGCAAAGTCACACACAGAATAGAGGAGACTGTCATATACCCAACATCCTCCCCCTTTTCTCCCCCCCCCCCATATTAATGCCTTTTTATATGTGGATATGTGGTACCTTTGTTATAACTGATATACAAATAGTGAAACATAGCTACTAAACATGGTCAATGGTTTACATTATGGTTTACATTTTAGACCATACACTTTTATAAATTTTGATGATATTTGCCATATCCTTTGTCTATCACTGTTAAGATCATGCAGAACACTTCCACTGCTCACTAAATACCCCCTGTTTGATCTATTTTATTCCTCCCTTCCCCTCCCCCACAGGGTCCATGGCAAACCCCTGGCTTCACTAATTGGATGACAAGATTCATAGTTACATGCAACAAGACTGAGGTCTTATACACTGGTTTGTCCTCCCCTATTAGGAACCACCCATGCTCTGGAGAAACTCCTGTCTGTCTATTTCTGAACAAATCAGTCTTCCCAAGGATGGGAGTCCAACTCTTTCCCGCTCATTATGTGGGTCTCCACCCACTGATACAACACATTATGATAGAATGATCACTCACACACTCCCTAGAAGCCTGCTCCAGGTGCGCCCTGTCCCGAATGCCTGCCCATCCAACACCCTAAACCAGTAACCCTTCCTTGTCATATTGCCATAAGAACATTCCCAACTTTGTACTTTCAACCATATACCTGCAAATCCCCAGTGTTCACCTGGTACCTCTCCCAACCCTTCCCCCAGCACTGTGGACCTTCCAACCCACCCTTCTCAATCTACCCACCTGTCAATCCTGCATCACCCAACCCAATAATATCACTACCCTCCTGTCATCCCTTCAATACGCAACTACACTCTTTCACCTTACCATATATTATGTCCGTAGTGATGTTGGCTCACAACCTTCTTCTCCCTTTCTATTTCTTGTAAACCTGTCTTCCAGACAATAGGTCTCTGAGTCTGCTCAATTTCCTTAATTCATATCAGTGAGGTCATGTACTGTTCATCCTTCAATGCCTGGCTTGCTTCACTCAACATAGGGTCCTCAAGATTCATCCATGTTATCCCATGTGTTAGCACTTTATTCCTCTTACAGCTGTATGTACCACAAAATGTGCACTATTTTAATGTGCCTAGGTATAACTGATATAAAACACTTGTTCAAGGAATAGTATATGTTCTGTAAATGTTTAATTTTAAAAATGTAGTGATGTTTGGAGAAAAGAAAATGACAGAACAGAGGCATACTGATAAAGAGTTCTTGTCTGAAGCTCTCCTCTTTCCTTACAGACTCTTTTCTTTATTCTGCTATCATTTTCCTCTCAGTTGTCTCCCATTCTTTATTGGCCCTCTGTTTGGTCTTTGGCTTACAGTCATTCTACTCCACATTCTTTCTCCCTTTCTCTGCCTTCTAGTCTTTCTTTGGTAATGCTCCATGGCTTTGTGGAAACTTCCCCACCTTTTTTTTGTTTCCCTATCTGTCTCTCATTATTCTTCCCATGTTCTTCTACCCTCTGAGTTCCTCAAGTATTATTTCCAAAGTGAGTACAAATTGCTTCAGAGTTCAGAACATGTAGGCCAAGCTATGTCTATAGAAAAATTTTATAGCTGAGCAATAAACTGTAATTATGATGGAGGGGTTGACAGACTAACATATTGCTGGGGACATTTTCACAAGAACTGCCATATGTGAGAGAGTAAATGCTTAATGGCCTCTGTACCCAAAATAATGTGGCAATCAAGTATAAAAGCAATTGTGGTCAGTTAGAGAATGAGAATTTACATTTTACCCAGGAGAGTTTCTGTGCCATTGCTATCAAATTTATTCTACTTGTTTAAACTTTACATATTGACACAGCCTATGACAATGTACAAGGTACTTGCACAGAAATAAGTTCATTGAATCCTCACAAAATGGTGTTGGGGAAGGAATCAGGATCTGAGATAGAATAAAGGATCTGCCCATGGTTATAGGTAAATGAATGATAGGGCAGGGGCCAGATATCACCTCTGTCATTCCATCATTCCAATTCCTGCAGACATTCTCCAGATCTACACTGCAAGAATGAGAGTCACAGAATATAATTGTAAAATATAGTAAATATCTTCTGCCTATCTCCCATCTGATGAAGGATTTCTCTGCAGCCAGTTTCTCTTCTGGCAAGCTCCCTGCTTTACTGAAATCCCCTCCTAAAACTGTGCTTCAATTTTTGGGCCCCAAATCCACCATTAACAGATGTCATTAGTCTTATTTCTCCAAATATTCCTCTAAACAAAATGAAGTTTTTGCATCCTAGAGGGTCTACATGACGTCTCTTAAATGCACTTGTGTTTCCCACAGGATATCAATATCCTTGGCCAACCATTCCCTGGCTCTGAAATGTCCTTCCATTCCCTCTTTTTAGGTAATTTTTTCCATTTTGGACAGTACAAATTAAATCTTTCCTCATTAATGAAGTTTCCTGAGCTTTACGCAATATAGCTCTCCTTGGGTTATTATCTGTGAATTTCTTTGACAGTTGGACATGTGCAGTCAGCTTTGTGAAGTTATTAGAAAGTATTTATCCCCTCAACCCTCAGTTCAGTGTTATCACCATGGTCTAGTCCAGTGACTAAGATATGTTGATTTTACTAAATATTTTTTAGTGCTTTGTTTTGGCCAAAGAAGGTAACATAGTAATTCAGAAAATTTAAAAATTTAGTCTTGATTTAGGTTTCCATATATGTAATAACAATAGTCATTTTTAATTTTCTTTTTATTTTTAAAGAAGCTTTAGATTACATAAATGTTATGTAAAAACATAAAAGATTCCCATATACCCCACTCCCTCCCCCTCCCACACTTTCCCACATTAACAACATCCTTAATTAGTGTGGTACATTTTTTAATTGATGAACCCATATTGAAGAATTGCTATTAACCATGGACTATAATTTACATTATTATTTACAGTCTGTCCTCAATTTTGTAGGTTATGACAAAATATACAATGGCCTGTATCCGTCACTGCAATGTCATGCAGGACAAATTCAATGTCCCAAAAATGCCCCCATATTACACCTATTCTTCCCTTTCCTATTCCTCAGAAACTTTGGTGGGCACTGCCTTTACATCAATGATAAGAGTTTTTCCATTGCTAGAATGAAAATAAATCTATATTAGAATAACAATAAGTCTACTTTAGTCCATTGTTCATTCCCTAGTCTTGAGGATTTGGGGATGGTGATGTCCACTCTGCTTCTAATTGAGAGGGGGTTTAGATCCCATGGGGCAGATGGATGGAGCTATTTTGCTTCCAGTTGCAGTCACTCTTTGTTCCTTGGGGCGTGCGTTGTCCATCATCAGCTCCTTGTTAGCTGTCCTGGGTGAGTCCTGTGAAGAGGAGAGTAGTAGGTGTTGCAACTCTACTGTAATTCAGGGCTCAACTGGCACATGGGCAGACCAAAGATTTAAGTCTCTGGGACACATATTTATCAAGCATAGTGCTAATTATAGGTTCAAATTCAATGGGCAGAAGAGCCATGTGTAGAGAACCTATAAATGAATCTAACTCTGTTATACTGGGAAGCACAAATTCCAAAGTAAGGCCCACTGCCAAATTCATGAGCTGTCGGCCTTGCTTATAGTTTCTGGATATCTCTAGAGCCCTCAGGAGCTCCACTATTTGAGGCATTGTTTACTGTGTCAGTCAATGAGATCCTGCTGAGACTTGCATAAGTGTAATCTCTGGAATGACCTCCCAACTCACTTTGAAATCTCTTAGCCATAAAAACTCATTTGTATTTAATATTTCCTCCTTTTGGTCGGTGTCTTTTTCCAGATGCATTGCTAGCTGTGCTTGGTAAATCCCTTGGTGCCAGGGATGCTCATCCCTGGGAGTCATGTCCCACACCAGGGGAAGGTAGTGCATTTACATGCTGAGTTTGGCTTAAAAAGAGGCTGCATTTGAGCAACAAGGATGCCTTCAGGAGGTAACTCTTTGGTAGTATATAATACTAGGCCTAGTTTCAATTTCACAAGAAAAGGTTAAGTACAATCATCCCTATCAAGGGCCTGGCATAATGGTCTGTCTTCCTTTACTAGACATTGCCCTTGCACTCAGGGGATTCTTGCTGACCTATAGAGAATGTAGAAGAACTCCCCAGGATGGGAATTCAATATTCTTTCAGTTATTGTGTGGATCTCCACCCACCGAGACAATGTCCCATGAACATTTAAACATATTCACATGTCTTAGAGGCATGCCCCAGGTGAACCCCTTCCCATGCATTCCCACATCATTAACACCCCACACCAGTGATCCTCCCCTGCCATTGTTATGGCCCTTCTCTGATCCAAAACCTCTCCAAAAATGAGGCCAACAAGATAACTGAATAAAATTAATAAGAAAATGAAATAATTTTTAAGAATAATCAATAAAATACAAAAAAATTTTAAAACAATTTGAAATAATAAAAAAAAATTGACATTGTGTCTTTCAGCACTCTAAGATCTGTTACTTATCTTGCCAACAAGATATACTTGTTGTACATACTGTACATTTGTATGTACAGTAACATTTTCTTCCATATATTCCCCCAGTATCATTTTTTTCTTTCATTTTATCTTCAAAGAACCTTTAGGATTCATAAAAGTCACATAGAGAATACAGGTGATTCCCATATACCCAATGCCTTCCCCCTTTTCCCATCTTCCTTATTAAAAACATTTTACATGCGGATGGTACATTTGTTACAATTGATGTACAAATATTGAAGCATTGCTACTAACCATGGTCAATGGTTTACATTATTGTTACATTTTGGATCGTACACTTTTACAGATTTTGACAAAATTTGAAGTGGCCTGTATCAGTTATTACAAGATCATACTCAACAATTCTAATGCCCTAAAAATGCCCTGAGTTCCATCTGTTCTATTCTTCCTTCCCCTTCCACTTGGAACCTATGGTAATCACTAAGTTTCAATTTTTGAAGAATAAGACTCATAGTTACTAGCAACAGATTGATTTTCTTATGTTTAACCATCCTTGAATACCAGGGATGAAACCCACTTGATCATGATGTATAATTCATTTGATGTGTTGGTTGTTGTATTCGATTAGCAAGTATTTTGTTGAGGATTTTAGCATCTAGGTTTGTTAGATTGGTCTATAGCTTTCCTTTCTTGTGGCATCTTTGTGTGGCTTTGATATTATGGTGATGTTGGTATCATAGAATGAGTTAGGCAATGTTCCCTCCACTTCTATTTTTTGGAAGAGTTTCAGCAGGATTGGTATTAGTTCTTTCTGGAATGATTGGTAGATTTCACCTCTGAAGCCATCTGGTCCTGTGCTCTTCTTGGGAGGTTTTTGATGACTGATTCACTCTCATTACTTGTGATTGGTCTTTTGTGTTCATCAATTTCTTCTTTCATCAATATACTCTGCTTGTGTGTTTCTAAAAATTTGTCCATTTTATCTAAGTTATCCATCTTGTTGGCATACAATTTTTCAAATTATCCTCTTATGATAGTCTTTATTTCTGTGGGGTCAGTTGTGATATCCCCTTCTTCATTTCTTATTTTATGTATTTTATGTATTTATACATCTTCTTTCTTTCTTTCTTTGTTAGTCTAGCTAAGGGTTTGTCAATTTTATTAATCATTTCAAAGAACCAGCTTTTAGTTTTATTAATTTTTTCTAGTGTTTTCTTATTTTCAATTTCATTTAGCTCTGATCTAATCTTTGTTATTTCCTTCTTTCTACTTGCTTTGGGATTAGTTTGTTGTTCTTTTTCTAATTCCTCCAACTATGAGGACAGGTCTTTGATTTTAGCTCTTTCTTCTTTTTAATAGGCATTTATGGCTATAAATTTCCCTCAAAGCATGGGTTTTGCTGTATCCCATAGGTTTTGATATGTTGTGTTGTCATTTTCATTCATTTCAAGGTAGTTAACTGATTTCCTTTGCAATTTCCTCCTTGACCCATGGATTGTCTAAGAGTGTGTTGCTGGGAAGTGGCTGTGGTTCAAGCAATCGAGCTACCTTTTACCATATGGAAGACCCAGGTTTGATCCCCTGAACCTCCTGGTAAAAAAAGAAAAAAGGCATCCCAGACCTGTGCAGTGAGATGCCGGCCCCCACACGGTGCAGAGAGGTTCAGGCCCCCAGTGAAGTGACACACCAAAAAGACGATGATGCAACCAGATAAGAAAAAAACAACAACAGTGTGTTGCTTAACTTCCATATGTTTGTGCCTAATCTGGGTCTCTGCCCCTTACTGATTTCTAGCTTCATTTCATTATGTCAAAGAAATTACTTTGAATAATTTCAAACTTTCTGAATTCTTTGAGAGTTGTTCTGTGGCGTAGCATGGGGTATATCCTGGAGAATGAATCATGCACACTTGAGAAGAATGTATATCCCCCTGTATTTTGCTGTAATGTTCTGTATATGTCTATTAGGTCTAGATCCTCTAACATATTATTCAAGGTCTCTGTTTCTTTATTGGGCCTCTGTCGAGATGTTCTGTTTAATGGTGATAATGGTGTATTAAAGAGCCCTACTGTAATTGTAGAGGCATCTATTTCTCCACTTAGTTTTCCAGTGTTTGCCTTATGTATTTTGAGGTGCCCTGATTATGTGCATAAATGTTTAGGATTGTTCTTTCTTCTTGATGAATTACCCCTTTTATTAATATATAGTGTCCTTCTTTGTCTCTTACAATAGTTTTTCATTTAAAGTCTATTTTG
>JAQZBX010071571.1:0-15216 GCA_029593785.1 Cabassous unicinctus | reverse complement strand
TGTGAATGTAGCAGTATATTCTATTTTGAAATTTAAGTAAGTTACTTGTTTGTTTGGCTGCTGTGCCCTTGCTTTCACTCATTATTAATGTAAAAACACTGTTTTTCTTAATGCTATGCCAAAACACTGGTTTCTACAGTTTTCAAAACTAAGCAATATACTCCTTATATTGGCAGCTATTCACTGGTTATCACTTACAATGAATGACAAACCACTGCTTTTACTCAGCCAAAGCTGCCGGTTCCTCACTTTGGCAACCTAAGTAAGATTCTTGTTTATTACACTGCTAAGCATGTGTTTCCTATTACAATCTACTTGAAAACACTGCTGTTCCTGCATGCTGGTTGAATGCAGGGAGTTCTTTGCTTCAGAAATCCAAAAAGGAAACTTCTTTCTTTGGCTGATTTGCGTGTGTATTCACTTAAACTCAATTTCAAGGCACTGGTTTTACCTAACTCTCTGTGAATGCAGTAGTTACTTCAAGTCTGAAAGGAAAGTAAGATTCTTGTTTGTTTGGCTGCTGTTCCCTTGCTTTCACTCACAGGTAAACACTCAGCTTTTACCTAAGGATAAGTCAATGCAGTGTTTTCTACACTTTACAAAACTAAATAAGATATGTGTTTTATTTTATGCTATGCCTGTGTTTTCACTTAAATTCATCTTCAAAACACAGGTTTCCTGTAACGGGCTTTGAATGCAGCAGTAAATTCAACTTTGAAAGTTACGCAAGATACTTGTTTGTTTGGCTGCTTTGCACTTACTTTCACTCATATATCAACTCATGGCTTTTACCTAAGGCTAAGCAAATGCAGTGGTTTCTTCAATTTACAAATCTAAATAAGTCTTGTGTTTTCTTTGATGCTATGTCTGTGTTTTCATTTAAATTCATGTTCAAAATACTGGTTTCACCTAACAGGCTGTGAATGCAGCAGTTAATTCAACTTTGAAAGTTAAGTAAGAAACTTATTTGTTTGGGTTCTATGCACTTGTTTTCACTCATTATCAATGGAAAAATACTGCTTTTACCTAATGTTATGCCAAAACACTAGCTTCTTCAGTTTTCAAAACTAAGCAATATAGTCATTACATTGCCAACTATGCACTTGTTTTCACTTACAATGAATGTCAAAACACTGATTTTACTTTGCCAAAGCTGCCGGTTCCTCACTTTGGAAATCTAAGTAAGATTCTTGTTTCTTAAAATGCAATACATGTATTTTCAATTACAATCAACTTGAAAACACTGCTTTTTCGTAATTTTGGCTGAATACATTGAGTTCTTTGTTTTGGAAAATCAAAAATAAACTTGTTTCATTGACTGATTTGCATGTGTATTCATTTACAATTAAATTCAAGGCACTGGTTTCACCTCTCTGTGAATGCAGTATTTACTTCAAGTTTGAAAGGTAAGTTAGATTCTTGTTTGGGTGCTATTCCCTTGTTTTCACTCACATGTCATCAGACAGATTTTACTGAATGCCAAGCCAATGCAGTCCTTTCTTTACTATAAAATCCTAAATAAGATTTGTCTTTTATTTGCGGCTATGCTTGTGTTTTCACTTAATTTCATCTTCAAAACACTGGTTTTCCATAACAGGCTCTCAAGGCAGCTGTTAATTCAACATTGAAAGTTAAGTAAGCTACTTGTTTCCTTGGCTTCTAAGCGCTTTCTTTCACTCATTATCAATGTAAAAACAGTGATTTTACCGAATACTATGCCAAAACACTGGTTTCTTCAGTTTTGAAAACTATGCAATATACTCATTACATTGGCAGCTATCCAATTGTTTTCACTTAAAATGAATGTCACAACAATCCTTTTTCTTTGCCAAAGCTGGCGGGTCCTCACTTTGGAAATCTAAGTAAGATTTTTGTTTCTTACAATGCTATACATGTGTTTTCAATTACAGTCACCTAGAAAACCCTGCATTTCCTGAACGCTGGTTGTATGCAGTGATGACTTTGCTTCAGAAAACCAAAAAGTAAACTTGTTTCATTGGCTGATTTGCATGTATATTCATTTACAATCAACTTTAAGACACTAGTTTCACCTCTCCCTAAATGCAGTAGTTACTTCAAGTTTGAAATGTAAGTAAGATTCTTGTTTGGCTGCTATGGCCTTGCTTTCACTCTCATGTTATCACACGGCTTTTACCTAAGGCTAAGCCAATGCAGCGGTGTCTTCACTTTAAAAAGCTAAATGAGATATGTATTTTATTTGATGCTATGCCTGAGTTTTCATTTAAATTCATGTTGAAAACCCTGGTTTCACCTAACAGTCTGTGAATTCCACCGTTAATTCAACTTTGTAATTTAAGTAAGATACTTATTTATTTGGGTGCTGTGCACTTCCTTTCACTCATTGTCAAAGAAAAAACACTGCTTTTCACAATGCTATGCGAAAACACTGTTTTCTTCAGTTTTCAAAATTAAGAAATATACTCCTTACATTGGCCACTATTCACTTGTTATCACTTACAACAAATGACAAAACACAGCATTTACTATGCCAAAGCTGCCACTTCCTCACTTTAGAAACCTAATTAGAATTCTTGTTTAGTACACTGCTCAGCATTTGTTTTCAAGTACGCTCAACATAAAAACATTGCATTTACCGAACGCTCATTTGATTCAGTGAGTTCTTTGCTTCAGAAAACCAAAAAGGAATCTTGTTTCATTGGCTGATTTGCGTGTGTATTCACTTAAAATCAAATTCAAGGCACTGGTTCCAACTAACTCTCTGTGAATGCAGTAGTTACTTCAAATTTGAAAGGTAAGTAAGATTCTTGTTTCTTTGGGTGCTATGTCCTTGCTTTCACACACATGTCAACACACAGATTTTACATAATGCTAAGTCAATGCATTGGTTTCTTCACTTTACAATTCTTAAAAAGATTTGTCCTTTATTTGCTGCTATGACTGAGTTATCATTTAAATTCATCTTCAAAACATTTGTTTCCCATAACAGGCTGTGAATGCAGCAGTTAATTCAACTTTGAAAGTTAAGTATGATACTTATTTGTTTGGCTGCTGTGCACTCCCTTTCACTCATTATCAATGTAAAAACACTGCTTTTCCTAATGCTATGCCAAAACACTGGTTTCTACAGTTTTCAAAACTAAGCAATATACTCCTTACATTGGCACCTATTCACTTGTTATCACTTACAACGAATCACCAACCACTGCTTTTGCTCTGCCAAAACTGCCAATTCCCCACTTTTGAAACCTAAGTAAGATTCTTGTTTCTCACACTGCTTACCATGTGTTTCCAATTACAATTAACTTGAAAACACTGCTTTTCCTGAATCCTGGTTGAATGCAGGGAGTTCTTTGCTTCAGAAAACCAAAAATGAAATGTATTCCATTGGCTGATTTGCATTTGCATTCACTTGAAATCAATTTCAAGATACTTGTTTCACCTAACTCTCTGGGAATGCAGTGGTTACTCCAAGCTTGAAAGGTAATTAAGATTCTTGTTTGTTTGGCTGCTATGTCCTTGCTTTCACCCATATATACAAACAGGGATTTTACCTATTGCTAAGCCAGTGCAGTGGTTTCTTCATTTTACAATCTTAAATAAGATTTGTCTTTTATTTGCTGCTATGCCTGTGTTTTCACTTAAATTCATCTTCAAACCACTGGTTTCCTGGAACAGGCTGTGAATGCAACAGTTAATTGAACTTTGAAAGTTAAGTACGATACATGTTTATTTGGCTGCTATGCATTGCTTTCACTCATTATGAATGTAAAAACACTGCTTTTACCTTATGCTATACCAAAACACTGGTTTCTTCAATTTTCAAACCTAAGCAATATACTCATTACATTGGCAGCTATTCACTTGTTATCACTTACAATGTATGACCAACCTCTGCTTTTACTCTGCCAAAACTGCCGATTCCTCAATTTGAAACCTAAGCAAGATTCTTGTTTCTTAGACTGCTATGCATGTGTTTTCAATTACAATCTACTTGAAAACACTGATTTTCCCTAACGTTGGCTGAATGCATTGATTTCTTTGCTTTAGAAAACCAAAAATGAAACTTGTTTCATTGGCTGATTTTCATGTGTATTGGTTTACAATCAACCTCCAGACACTGATTTCACCTAACAGTCTGTGAATGCAGCAGTTAATTCAACTTTGAAAGTTAAGTAAGATACTTGTTTGTTTGCCTGCTATGCACATGCTCTCACTCATTATCAATATAAAAACACTGAATTTACCTAATACTATGGCAAAACACTGGTTCCTTCAGTTTTCAAAAATAAGCAATATACTCATTATATTGGCAGCTATGCACTTGTTTTCAATTACAATGTATGTGAAAACACCGCATTTACAATGCCAGAGCTGCTGGTTACACACTTTAGAAAATAAGTAAGGTCGTGTGTCTTACAGTGCTATACATGTGTTTTCAATTACAATCAAATTGAAAACAATGCTATTCCCTAACGTTGGCTCAATGCATTGAGTAAATTAGTTTAGAAAACAAAAAAAGCAACTTGTTTCTTTTCTGATTTGCATCTGTATTCATTTAGAGTAAACTTCAAGACACTGGCTTCACGTAACTCTCTGTGAATGCAGTAGTTACTTCAAATTTGAAAGGTAGGTAAGATTGATGTTTGTTTGGCTGCTATGCTCTTGCTTTCACACATATATCAACACACAGCTTTTACCTACGCTAAGCCAATGCAGTCGTTTCTTCATTTTACAAAACTAGATAAGATTTGTCTTTTATTTGATGCTATGCCTGTGTTTTCATTTAAATTCATGTTCAAAGCACTGGTTTCACCTAAAATTCTGTGAATGCATCAGGTAAATCCACTTTGAAAGTTAAGTAACACACTTATTTGTTTGGATGCTGTGCCCTTGCTGTCACTCATTATCATTGTAAAAACAGTGCTTTTACCTAATGCTATGCCAAAACACTGGTTTCTTCGGTTTTCAAAACTAACCAATATACTGCTTACTTTGGCAGCTATTCACTTTTTATCACTTACAAAGAATAATCATCCACTGAATTTACTCTGCCAAAACTGCTGTTTCCCCAATTTGAAACCTAAGTAAGATTCGTGTTTCTTACACTGCAATCAAGGGTTTTAAATTACAATCAATTTGAAAACACTTCTTATCCTGAATGCTGGTTGAATGCAGTGAGTTCTTTGCTTCAGAAAACCAAAAGGAAACTAGTTTTATTGGCTGATTCACATGTGTATTCACTTAAAATCAATTTCAAGGCACTGGTTTCACCTATTTCTCTGTGAATGTAGGAGTTTCTTCAAGTTTGAAAGGAAAGTTAGGTTCTTGTTTGTTTGGCTGCTATGTCCTTGCTTTCAATCACATGTCAACACACGGATTTTACCTAATGCTAAGCCATTGCATTGGTTTCTTCACTTTACAATCTTAAATAAGATTTGTCTTTTATTTGCTGCTCTGCCTGTGTTTTCACTTCAATTCATCTCCAAAACACTACTTACCCGTAACAGGCTCTGACTGTAGCAGTTAATCCAACTTTGAAACTTAAGTAAGATACATGTTTGTTTGGCTGGTACACGGTTGCTTTCTCTTATTAACAGTGTGAAAACACTGCTTTTACCCAATACTATGCCAAAACACTGGCTTCTTAAGTTTTCAAAACTATGCAATATACTCATTACTTTGGGAGCTCTGCACTTGTTTTCACTTACAGTGAATGGCAAAACACTGCTTTTACTATGCCTAAGCGGCCGGTTCCTCCCTTTTGAGACCTATGTAAGATTCTTGTTTCTTATAATGCTATAAATCTGTTTTCAATTACAATCAACTTGAAAACTCTGCATTTCCCTAAACTTGGCTGAATAAGTTGAGTTCTTTGCTTTAGAAAACCAAAAAATAAACTTGTTTCTTTGGCTGGTTTGCATGTGTATTCATTTACAAACAACTTCAAGACACTGGTTTCACCTAACTCTCTGTGAATTCAGTAGTTACTTCAAATTTGGAAGATAAGTGAGATTCTTGTTTGTTTGGCAGCTATGCCCCTGCTTTCACTCACATGCCAACACACAGCTTTTGTCTAAAGCTAAGCCATTGCAGTGGTTACTTCACTTTTTCAAAACTAAATAAAATTTGTCTTTTATTTGCTGCTTTGTCTGTGTTTTCACTTGAAATCATCTTCAAAACACTGGTTTCCCATAACAGGCTGTGAATGCAGCAGTTAATTCAACTTTGAGAGTTAAGTAGGATATCTCTTTGTTTGGCAGCTATGCAGTTGCTTTCATTCATTATCAATGTAAATACACTGCTTCTACCTAATACAATGCCAAAACACTGGTTTATTCACTTTTCAAGACTAAGCAATATACACATTACATTGGCAACTATGCACTTGTTTTCAATTACAATGAATGTCAAAACCCTGCTTTTTCTATGACAAAGCTGCCGATTCCTCACTTTTGAAATCTAAGTAAGATTCTTGCTTTTTACAATGCTATACATGTGTTTGCAATTACAATCAACTTGAAAACACTGCTTTTCCTTAAGGTTGGCTGAATGCCTTGGTTCCTTCCTTTAGGAAAAAAAAAACTTGTTTCTTTACCTGATTTCCATGTGTATTCATTTACAAACAACTTCAAGACACTGGTTTCATATATCTGGCTGTGAAAGCAGTAGTTCCAAATCTAAGTAAGATTCTTGTTTCTTACAATGCTATACATTTGTTTTCAATTGCAATCAACTTGAATACACTGCTTCTTTCTAACTTTGGCTGAATTCATTGAGTTCTTTGCTTCAGAAAATCAAAAAAGAATCTTGTTTCATTGGCTGATTTGCATGTTTATACATTTGCAAACAACTTCAAGACACTGGTTTCACCTAACTCTCTGTGAAACCAGCAGTTACTTCAAGTTTGAAATGTAAGTAAGATTCTTGTTTGTTTCGCTGCTATGCACTTGCTTTCACTCACATGTCAAGACAGAGTTTTTGCTTAAAGCTAAGGCAATGCAGTGGATTCTACACTTTACAAAATGAAATAAGATTTGTCTTTTATTTGATCCTATGCATGTGTTTTCACATAAATTCTTCTTCACAACTCGGGTTTCCCATAAAAGGCTGTGAATGCAGCAGTTAATTCAACTTTGAAAGTAAGTTAGATCCTTGTTTGTTTGGCTGGTATGTGCTTGCTTTCTCTCAATATCAATGTAAAGACACTTCTTTTGCCTAAAACTATGCCAAAACACCGGTTTCCTCACTTTTCAAATCTAAGCAATATACTCATTAAATTGGGAGCTATGTACATGTTTTCACCTACAATGAATGGAAAAAAAAACTGCTTTTTCTCTGTCAAAATGACCGGTTCCTCACTTTTGAAATCTAAGTAAGATTCTTGTTTCTTACAATGCTATATATATGTTTTTAATTACAATCAACTTGAAACACTGCTTTTCCTAAGGTTGGCTGAATGCCTTGGATCCTTACTTTAGAAAAAAGAACTTGTTTCATTGGCTGATTTACATGTGTATTCATTTATAAACAGCTTCAAGAAACTCCTTTCATCAATCTCTCGGTGCATGCAGTAGTTTCTCCAAGTTTGAAATGTCATTAAGTGTCTTTTTTGCTTGGCTGCTATGCCCTTGCTTTCACTCAAATGTCAACACACCTTTAGCGTAAGGCTAACTCAATGCAGAGGTTTCTTCACTTTACAAACTAAATAAGATTTGTATTTTATTTGCTGCTATTCCTGTGTTTTCACTTAAATTCAGCTTCAAAAAACTGGTTTCCCATAACAGGTTGTGAATGCAGCAGATAATTCAACTTTGAAAATTAAGTAATGCACTTTTTTGGTTCATGCTATGCACATGCTTTTGCTCATTATCAATGTAAAACCACTGCTTTTACCTAATATTTGCCAAAACACTGGTTTATTCAGTTTTCAAAATTAAGCAATATACTCATTACATTGGCAACTATGCACTTGTTTTCACTTACAATGCAGGCGGAATCACTGTTTTTACTATGTTAAGACTGCCAGTTCCACAATTTCAAAATCTAAGTAAGATTCTTGTTTCTTACCATTCTATAAATGTGTTTTCAATTACAATCAACTTGAAAACACTGTTTTCCTTAAAGTTGTCTGAATGCATGGAGTTCTTTGCTTTAGAAAACCAAAAAATAAACTTGATTCATTGGCTCATTTGCATGTGTATTCATTTACAAACAACTTCAAGACACTGATTTCATCTATCTCTCTGTGAATTCATTAAGTACTTCAAATTTGAAAGGTAATTAAGATCTTGCTTGTTTGGCTGCTATTCCCTTGCTTTCACTCACAAGTCAACACACAGCTTTTACCTAAGGCTAAGCCATTCCAGTGGTTTCTTCACTTTTTAAAAACAAAATAAGATTTGTCTTTTATTTGCTGCTTTGCCTGTGTTTTCACTTCAATTCATCTTCAAAACACTGGCTTCCTGGAATAGGCTGTGAATCCAGCAGTTAATTCAACTTTGAAAGTGAAGTAAGATACTTGTTTGTTTGGCTGCTATGTGCTTTCTTTCAGTCATAATCAATGCAAAGACACTGCTTTTACTTAATCTCAGTTAGATTCTTGTTTCTTACAATGCTGCACATATGTTTTCAATTACAATCAACTAGAAAACACTGCTTTTCCTTAACCTTGGCTGAATGCATTGAGTTCTTTGCTTTAGAAAACCAAAAAAGAAACTTGTTTCATTGGTTGATTTGCATGTGTATTCATTTACAAACAACTTTGAGAAACTGATTTCACATAACTCTTGGAGTAAGCAGTAATTACTTCAAGTTTGAAAGGTAATCGGATTCTTGTTTGTTTGGCTGCTATGCCCTTGCTTTCACTCACATGTCAACACACATCTTTTGCCTAAGGCTAAGCCATTGAATTGATTTTTTCACTTTACAAATCTAAATAAGATTTGTCTTTTATTTGCTGCTATGCCTGTGTTTTCACTTAAATTCATCTTCAACACACTCATTTCCCATAAGAGGCTGTGAATGAACTAGTTACTTCAAGTTTGAAAGTTGAATAAGATTATTGTTTGTTTGGCTGCTCTGCACTTGCTTTCACACATTATCAATGAAAAAACACTGCTTTTACCTAATAATATGTGAAAACACTGCTTTCTTAAGTTTTCAAAACTAACCAATAAACTCAATACATTGGCAGCTATACATGTGTTTTCACTTTCAATGAATGGCAAAACACTGCTTTTCCTATGCCAAACCTGCCGGTCCACACATTGGCAATCCAAGTAAGATTCTTTTTTCTTACAATGTTTTACATGTGTTTTCAATTAAAATCCACTTGAAAACACTGTTTTTCCCTAATGTTGGCAGAATGCCTTGAGTTCTTTGCTTTAGAAATCCAAAAAATAAACTTGTTCTATTGGCTGATTTGCATGTGTATTCATTTACAAATATCTTCAAGACACTGGTTCCACCTTACTCTCTGTGAATGCAGGATTTACTTCAATTTGAAAGGTAAGTATGATTCTTGTTTGTTTGGCTGCTATGCCCTTGCTTTCACTCCCATGTCAACACACAGCTTTTGCCTAAGGCTAAGCCAATGCTGTGGTTTCTTCACTCTACAAATCCAAATAAGATTTGCCTTTTGTTTGCTGCTAAACATGTGTTTTAACTTAAATTCATCTTCAAATCACTGGTTTCCCATAACAGGCTGTGAATGCAGCAGTTAATTCAACTTTGAAAGTCAAGTAAGATTCTTATTCATTTGGCTGCTGGGCACTTGCTTTCACTCATTATCAATGTAAAAACACTGCTTTTACAAATACTATGCCAAAACACTGGTTTGTTTAGTTTTCAAAACTAAGCAATACCCTCATTCCATTGGCAGCTATGCACTTGTTTTCCCATCCAATGATTGTCAAAACAATACTTTTACCAAAGCTGCGAGTTCATCTTTGGAAATCTAAGTAAGATTCTTGTTTCTTACAATGCTATACATGTGATTTTAATTACAATCAACTTGAAAACACTGCAATTCCCTAAATTTTGCTGAATGCATTGAGTTCTTTCCTTTAGAAAAGCAAAAAAAAATTTGTTTCATAGGCTGATTTGCATGTGTATTCAATTACAATCAACTTCAAGACGCTGGTTTCACATAACTCTCTTTGAATGCAATAGTTACTGCAAGTTTGAATGGTAAGTTAGAATCTTGTTTATTTGGCTGTTATACCGTTGATTTCACTCACATATTAATACACAGCTTTTAACAGGGGATAAACCAATGCAGTGGTTCCTTCACTTTACAAAACTAAATACGATTTGTGTTCTATTTGATGCTATGCCTTTGTTTTCATTTAAATTCATGTTGAAAACCCTGGTTTCACCTAACAGGCTGTGAATACATCAGTTAATTCCAATTTGAAAATTAAGTAAGATTCTTATTTGTATGGTTGCTGTGCACTTGCTTTCACTCATTTTCATTGTAAAAACACTGATTTTACCTAATGCTATGCCAAAACACTGGTTTTTTCAGTTTTCAAAACTAAGCAATATTCTCCTTTCATTGACAGCTATTCCCTTGTTATCAGTTACAACGGATTACTAAGCAATGCTTTTAATCTGACAAAGCTGCCAGTTCCACACCTTTGAAACCTAATTAAGATTCGTGTTTCTTACACTGCTAAGCATGTGTTTTCAATTACAATCAACTTGAAAACACTCCTTTTCCTGACCGCTGTTTGAATGCAGTGAGTTCTTTCTTTCAGGAAACCAAATAGGATTTTTTTTTCATTGGCTGATTTACATGTGCATTAACTTGAAATCAATTTCAAGGTACTGGTTTCACCTATCTGTGAATGCAGTAGCTACTTCAAGTGTGAAAGGTAAGTAAGATTCTTGTTTGGCCTCTATGTGGTTGCTTTCACTCATTACCAATGTAAAAACATTGCTTTTACCTAATACTATGCCAAAACACTGTTCCCTTCAGTTTTCAAAACTAAGCAATATACTCATTACATTGGCAGCTATGCACTTGTTTTCACTTACAATGAATTTCATAACACTGCTTTTACTATACCAAAGCTGCTGGGTCCTCACTTTTGAAACCAGGTAAGATACTTGTTTCTTACACTGCTAAGCATGTGCTTTCAATTACAATAAACTTGAAAACATGGCTTTTCCAGAACCCTTGTTGAGTGCAGGGAGTTCTTTGCTTCAGAAAACCAAAAAGGAAATTATTTTCTTGTGTGTTTCACATGTGTATTTACTTAAAATCAATTTCAAGGCACTGGTTTAACCTAACTCTCCGTGAATGCAGTAGTTACTTCAAGTTTAAAATGCAAGTAAGATTCTTGTTTATTTGGCTGCTATGCCCTTGCTTTCACTCACATGTAATCACACAGCTTTTACCTTAGGCTAAGGCTAGACAGTGGTTTCTTCACTTCAAACAACTAAATAAGATTTGTGTTTTATTTGATGCTTTGCCTGTGTTTTCATTTAAATTCATGTTCAAAACACTGGTTTCACCTAACAGGCTGTCAATGCAGCAGTTAATTCAACTTTGAAAGTTAAGTAAGCTACTTGTTTGTTTGCCTGCTGTTAGCTTGTTTTCACTCATTATGAATGCAAAAACACCGCTTTTACCTAATGCTTTGCCAAAACACTGGTTTATTCAGTTTTCAAAAGTAAGCTATATACTCATTACACTGGCCGCTATGCACATGTTTTCTCTTACAATCAATGTCAAAACACTGCTTTTACTATGCCAAAGTGCCGGTTCCTCACTTTGGAAATCTAAGTATGAGTCTTGTTTCTTAAAATGCTTTACATGTGTTTTCAGGTACAACCAAGTTGAAAACACTGCTTTTCCCTAACGATGGCTGAATGCAATGAGTTCTTTGCTTTAGAAAACCAATAAAGAAACTTGTTTCATTGGCTGATTTACATGTATATTCATTTACAAACAACTTCAATTCCCTGGTTTCACTATCTCTCTGTGAAAGCAGTAGTTTCTTCAAGTTTGAAAGGTAAGTAAGATTCTTGTTTCTTTGCCTGCTAACCCCTTGCTTTCACTCACATGTCAACACACAAGTTTTGCCAAAGTCTAATTCAATGCAGTTGTTTCTTCACTTTACTAAACTAAACAAGATTTGTCTTTTATTTGCTGCTATGACTTTGTTTTTGTCTTAAATTCATCTTCAAAAAACTAGTTTGCCATAAAAGGCTGTGAAGGCAGCAGTTAATTCAACCTTGAAAGTTAAGTAAGACACTTGTTTGTTTGGCTGCTATGTACTTGCTTTCATTCATTATCAATGTATAAACACTGCTTTACCTATTACTATGTCAAAACACTGGTTTCTTCAGTTTCCAAATCTAAACAATATACACATTACAATGCCTACTTTGCACTTGTTTTCACTTACAATGAATATCAAAACACTGCTTTTACTATACCAAAGCTGGTGGTTCCCCACTGCGGAAATCTGAGTAAGATTCTTGTTTCTTACAATGCTATAGTTGTGTTTTCAGTTACAATCAACTTAGAAACGTTACTTTTCCCTAACATTGACTGAATGCAGTGTGTTCTTTGCTTGGGAAAATGAAAAGGAAACTTATTTAATTGGCTGATTTGCATGTGCATTCACTTAAATTCAATTGCAAAGCACTGGTTTCACCTAACTCTCTGTGAATGCAGTAGATACTTCAATTTTGAAAGTTTAGTAAGATTCTTGTTTGTTTCGCTTGTTTGTCCTTGCTTTCACTCACAAGTCAACTCATGTCTTTTACCTATTGCTAAACAAATACAGTGGTTTCTTCACTTTACATTACTAAATAAGGTTTGTGGCTTTTTTGATGCTATGCCTGTGGTTTCATTTAAATTCATGTTCAAAACACTGGTTTCACCTAACAGGCTGTGAATGCAGCTGTTAATGCAACTTTGAAAATTAAGTAAGATACTTATTTGTTTGTGTGCTGTGCACTTCCTTTCACTCATTATCAATGTAACAACACTGCTTTTTGTAATGCTATGCCAAAACACTGGTTTCTTCAATTTTCAAATGAAGCAATTTACTCCTTACATTGGCAGCTATTCACTTTTTATAACTGACAACGAATGACCAACCACTGCTTTTACTCTGCCAAACTGCCAGTTCCTCATTTTTGAAACCTAAGTAAGATTCTTGTTTCTTACACTGCTAAGCATGTGTTTTCAATTACAATCAACTTGAAAGCATTACTTTTGCTGAACGCTGGTAAAATGCAGTGAGTTCTTTGCTTCAGATAATGAAAATAGAGACTTGTTGCATTGGCTACTTTACATGTGTATTCACTTAAAATCAATTTAAGGCACTGGTTTCACCTAATTCTCTGTGAATGCAGTTGTTACGTCAAGTTGAAAGGTAAGATTCTTTTTTGTTTGGCTGTTATTCCCTTGCTTCCACTTACATGTCAACACACGGATTTTACGTAATGCTCAGCCAAGGCAGTGGTTTATTTATTGCTGTGTGGTTCCTTTGACTCTTTATCAATGTGCCAAAACATTGGATAATCAGTTTCCAAACCTAACGAATATACTCCTTATATTGGCAGCTATTCACTTGTTATCACTTACACTGAATGACCAATCATTGCTTTTATTCTGTCAAAGCTGCCGGTTCCTCAACTTGAAACCTATCTAAGATTCTTGTTTCTTACATTGCTAAGCATGTGTTTTCAATCACACTCGACTTGAAAACACTGGTTTTCCTGAATGCTGGTTGAATGCAGAGAGTTCTTTCCTTCAGAAAACCAAAAAGGAAACTTATTTCCTTGGCTGATATGCTTGTGTATTCACTTAAAATCAATTTCAAGGCACTGGTTTCACCTAACTCTCTGTGAATGCAGTAGTTCCTTCAAGTTTGAAAGGTAAATAAGATTCTTGTTTGTTTTGCTGCTATTTCCTTGCTTTCACTCACATGTCAACACAGGGATTTTACCTATTACTACGGAAATGCAGTGGTTTCTTCACTTTACAACCATAAATAAGATTTTTCTTTTATTTGCTGCTATGCCTGTGTTTTTCCTTAAATTCATCTTCAAAGAACAGGTTTCCCTTAACAGTCTGTGACTGCAGCAGTTAAATAAATTTTGAAAGTTTTTAAACTACTTGTTTGTTTGGCTGCTATGCAATTGCTTTAACTCATTATCAATTAAAAAACACTGCTTTTACCTAATACTATGGCAAAATTATGGTTTCTTCAGTTTTCCAAACTAAGTCATATACTCCTTACATTGGGAGCTATTCACTTGTTATCTTTTAAAACGAATGACCAACCTCTGTTTTCTCTGCCAAAACTGCCGATTCCTCATTTTGAAACCAAAGTAAGAGTCTTGTTTCTAACACTGCTAAGCATGTGTTTTCAATTACAATCAACTTCAAAACACTGGGTTTCCTGAACGCTGGTTCAATGCAGGGAGTTCTTTGCTTCAAAAAACCAAAAGGGAAACTTGTTTCATTGCCTGATTCAGATGTGTATTCACTTAAAATCAATTTCAAGGAACTGGTTTCACCCAAATCTCTGTGAATGCAGTAGTTACTTCAAGTTTGAAAAGTAAGTAAGCTTCTGGTTTGCTTGGCTGCTATGCCCTTGCTTTCACTCACATGTCAAAGGATTTTACCTAATGCTAATCCAATGCAGTGGTTTCTCCACTTTAAAAAACTAAATACAATTTATGTTTTATTTGATGCTATGCCGGTGTTTTCATTTAAATTCATGTTCAAAACACTGGTTTCACCAAACATTCTGTGAATGCAGGAGTTCATTTGCCACTGTCCAGCCGAGGCACAAGGGAGCAGACTGAAGGTGGTTAAGGGAGTCAGCAAGAAATGATGAGTTGCACACCAAGCTGAGTGAGAATCGATGTATATATTTTTTGTAGGATAGCTTAGTTTTATATACTATTTTTTGGGCAGGCTTGTAAGCATTCCTTCTGTAGTTATGTAAAGTTTACATAAGCATTCTTTCTATAGTTAAGCAAGGTTGCAGGCACAATATAGACTTTAAGTAAGCATTAGGATGTTAACTTTTATAGAACATTAACTTGTGGCTTAGAAATTCCTGTTCTGATGCCAAGGTTAGATAAACCAGACTTGTGGTCAACTAACATATCTAATTGCAGCACTAACCCATGGTTACATTTTAATGTTTACTATCTAAAAGGTTATTAAGATCCTAAACTATCTTTAAAGCAGTAGTTTTTACC
>JAQZBX010071570.1:0-15217 GCA_029593785.1 Cabassous unicinctus | reverse complement strand
GGGTCATGAAGCCCTCGGCAGAAGTTTTAAGAGAGGAGGATGGAGGGGGCCATAATGTTTCAATCATAAGTGCCTTGAATGCAGGAACACATGAGCTAGTTCATTTTTATATCCTCCATGGTCTCTCGTGCATATTTATAAAGTCAAGTAATAAACTGAGACGAGTAATGATTAAATTGACACAACATGAAAGTGTTTGTCAAATGGGGTTAAACAGAAGACCTATACCAATTTTAACGTGTGATTCACAAAGCAAACACTTTCCCTTTCAACAAATTTTAGCAGAAGACAACAAGAAGATAAATGATTTTCCCTTTTGTAGAAACACTAGATTGAACAACCAGGATCCGAATCTCTACAGCTCTCTGCCACAGAACTGAAAAACACCTTAGAAAATCCCATATAATTCAGGAAATGCACTGTAGTTACACCATTTATGAGATAGAAACAACCAATATTTCTAGCTGTTACAAATGGGTGGGATCAATGAGACATACTTAGAACTGCTTAAAAGAATGGTGCTATGAAAAACACCCATCATGACTGTTAAAACCAATATTCTTATTCATAATAATTTTGACCTTTTAAAATATTATTTAAATTACACAGTTGAAGAGGCATAGGAATTTAATCATTTCTGCCACATGACTGAAGATAAATGAAAGGGACCCAGTCTACATATGGAGAAGAGGCTGGGTAACAGGCAAGAGCTGCAACCAGTCCTAATGAAACTGAAGCAATTTATAATCGTGCCTCCAGGCGCCAACAAGCTCCAGATTAACACTTCCTAAGGAGTGAGAAGAGGAAATGATTGACAAACCTTCCTCTTGAGGACTAGGAGCAAATTAAAAAGAAATCTACAGTCCATGAGCTGTCAAATGCGAACGAGTCAAGCTATTCAAGGAAGCAGCACAGAATCCTGCGTGTAAGGGGAGAACACTGCAGTCATATGTAATTGTGTGCTCTTTTGTCTGTACGATACAATGCTTATATGCACTGTACATAAAAATTAAAAACTACTGAGTGCTAATATTAGGCTCCATTCTGTGACACTAAACGCATTTTTTAAGTTACTCTTCACAAGCGTTCCATGGGCCTTGCCTATTATGATTTACAGATTAAGGGACTCCTCCCGAATCACACAGAGGGAAGGGGTGTCGCAGTGCGTGTGGAGTCAGGGCCCAGCGCCAACCTGGTGTTTGTTAGAAGGCACCTCTTGTGTGTTGCTTCCCAGGTGGATGGACTGCAAAAGGCTGGGTGGCTGAGCCAGGACAGACCCTCTGGCCAGGTTGTTCTAGAAGGAGCTCCCTCTGCACAGATCAAAAGCTTTCCTACTGCTGGGCTGACGCAGTTTTGCTTTTGTTTGTTTTTGGGTCTAAATCCATGGCTTGGCCAGGAAGAACCAAGGCTGGATTTCTGCTCCCTTTCCTGCCCTCCCCCAACCCCCTCCGGCCAGGAGGGGAACCTGCACAGCCCCAGCAAAAAACCCGGGCAGGAGGGGGTGCTCCTGCCAGGGCCACTGACCAGGGAGCGCCATCCTCCCCAGCCAAGGCCTTCCACTTCCTAACTACTTCTCAAGCCCACCCTGTTAGCATTCCCTGGGTCCACTGCCCTATTTTAGCATTTAGCATCATCGGACTCATTCTCTGCTTAAATCTCACTAATGAGTCCTCCCCATTCGCAGGGTAAGAGCTAAAGGCTACAGCAGACCATTCAAAAACCTTCTCACCCCCGTCCCCACCTCCTGCCCCGTCCCCTTCTCTGGATCACCTCTCATGGATATCCAATTCTACTTTATCCTCTCAAACCTGCACATTGTGTCTTCTTGCTCCGTGATGTCCAGACAAGTTCACGAATGTGACCGGTGGCCACACGCTGTCCTGGGTGGAAGTCCACGGTGCTGCACGCCATGGTCCCTTCCCCGAGGCTGGCACGACCTGCACTAGAGCTCACCACAGTGGACAGCCCTTATTTGTCTGCATTTCTCCTTCATCCCCTGACCGTGAACTAGCTGAAAGCAGGGCTAGATCTCAGGACCCTTGGCATTCTCCAAAACCAGATCCAAAGCTGGCTTCCTGGCATGCCCCAGTAAACGCTTATTGACTAAATCGGCTACCCAGTCCAGATGGTAGCTGTTAACCTTATTTAAAGCAGAATTTATTTTTGCACACAAATAGGTGCCTTTTCCTAAAATAATAAATTATGAATTATTACAAATTAGCAAGAAAAATTGAAGGACAGAAAACTAGAGTAAGGAAGGGTGAGAAAGCAAGCCAGCATGACACCCTGGAGCCAGGGAAGTGCTCTCTGGCTTTGCATCATCATTTTACAGATA
Source organism: Cabassous unicinctus (assembly GCA_029593785.1). Classification (NCBI taxonomy): domain Eukaryota; kingdom Metazoa; phylum Chordata; class Mammalia; order Cingulata; family Chlamyphoridae; genus Cabassous; species Cabassous unicinctus. Next base: position 12,882 of record JAQZBX010071570.1, on the reverse strand, counting down.
AGAGACTTGACGCAACCCTCAGCAACTGGCCCAGATCACCCGGAGGTATGGCAAGGGCAGTAGTCATAACAAGGGCGGACCCAGAGCTCAAATGCTTTTTAAACTAAAGTAAAGCAAATGGATAGACACATTGAAGAGATGACAGAAGGAAAGTCCAGTGGGCTCACAGCATATGAAGGAGGAGGAGGAGGGAAAGCACTCGTGAGCGCTTACCTGCAGCAAGCACCTGAAATACGCAAGCTCATTTGCTTTGCAAACCGACTGCATAAGGCAGACGTCATTATTTTCCTTAATTATAGAGGAGACACAGAGGTGGAGAAACAGTGCCAAGTTCACACAACTGGGGAATCTGACTCCAGTGTGCAAGCCTTTGGCACTACCCACACAACTTCCGCATTATCACAGAAGCCCTGCATCAAGCGCAAGCCATCCAGGAAGAGCATTTCATAGTCGGTGTTCACAATCACAGCTGAGCTTGTGGCCAAAGCGCACGCGCACACTCTACACTTGGTGCGGGTTCTCTGCTCCTCACGTCACCTACCTGCGGGACGACTGCTGAGGACATCGCCCTCTACTCTTTCCCACGCCTTCCTTACTCTTTCATCATTTGTAGTATAAAAAACAATGTTGATATTGAAATCATTTTTGCAAAGGTAGAGTTCACAACTTTCTAACTAAATTTACATCCCATACCTAGAAACCTTTAGCAAAAACATCCACAAGAATCCATTCAACGACGTAAGCTACCCTCTGTAAAGCACAGAGCTCATGTGTGACAATGTCCATGCACTACATGTAAATGCCACGGGCACGTGTCCTGCATATTAGCATAGATATTGTGTAGGAGAACCATAGGATGGAAGATTCCTTTGGAGTCCATGCCATACTTCTTAGCGCTATTGAATAGAATTATGACGTCTACTGACAATCAAAGTGCTTTCCTGAGCCCCCTCTGCATCGGCAGAGCTACGAGTCTTAGAAACACAAATTTGGGCCTTACCCCCGTACTCCTGGGGATGGAGAAAAAGCCCCCTGGTGATTCTCATGCAGCTAAACTGTGAGAACGGCTCTGATAAAGTCACATAAACACAGAACATTATAACTGTGTGGGGTCATGAAAGAGACACACACATACTACTTTTTAGTAGAGGGCGGTCCACAGCAATTTTGTAGCTGTACCGAAGGACCCTAGAGAAGGAGGAGTGCCTGGGCAGCGACCGCGTCCCGCCAGCCTGTCGGCCCCCTGCCTGGGTGTGTCCCCTCCTTGGCAGCACCTTCTGCTGGCTCAGCAAGGTCCGGAAGGACTCAGTGCACACAGGCAAAAACGCCAAACAGTGCTTCACTGTGAAAACACAGCTTGCTTTCTGTGAAATTGCTGGAGATTGCTTTTTGCCACTGTTTTTGTGAGCTTTGGCAATATTTTAATTGAATGAATTCTGCAAACTATGGCTTCTCCAACTTTGGGCAACTTTGAGCCTGCCACACCTGAACACTGTCCAGAAGAACTCAGGCCATGATTCTAAGAGCCAGCCTGAGCAAGAGCTCACCTTCAACTTAGCAAAGCTTCCTAGTTTATGTCAGGAAGTCGCAGGTATTGCTCGTGTAAAGCCCAGCTGGGCACTCTTTATTTTCACCAAGTCACTTACCATTTTGAAACAAAATTTTAAAAAAGAGGAGGAAGGGAAATAGAGGAAAAAGAAGGTGGGAACAGAGAGAACATAATACTTTGGTGTGCCAAGAGTCCCCCAAAGTACAAAATAATTCTGATTGTCATGGCAGGAAACACTATTTTATGTAATTGATGTGGTTTGGGATGAGACTGATGCTGTGCAAACCCTGGGGCAGCAGCGGGTGTGTCATGTTGAAGAGGACGAGGAGGGAAATCATGCTCTGCTCCAACGATACCAAACTGTTTTAGGTTAAACTAATAATTTCAATGCTTCCAACGAGTAATATTTTGATCTTTCTATGAAATTTTATGTTACTTAAAACTGACAAATATAGATATTTTTGTTGCCAAAATTTAAACAGTATTTCAGATAGAATTTCTTGAGAAAGGAAAGGATGAGAAACTAGGGCAGCTATTGTGAATGATTTTGAGGCACTGTTCAATTTAGATGCAAGAAAATTGGGTGACAACTTCTTTGAAATGCTTATTAAAAGTTATTTCATGACTAAATTATATATTGCCTACGTATTTTATACATATCCATTGTATCAATAAAGTCCTGAGCTGATTAATATCACACACAGATAGGTTAAGCTCTAGAAACCTATATTAAAATATTAATAGTGATCAGATTTATATCGATAGTGCTCAGAACTCATGCTTTACCAAGAACAAAAATAATACTCACCTTCACAAATGCAACAATTTTCAAGGAGATTGTTGCTAAATACAAGGAGTTCATCACGAAATCCATTAGATTCCACCAGTCATGGATGTAATCTTGCAGTCCACCATCCCACATTTGCTTAATTTCTCCCCATATAAAGCCTGCAACGACAGACAGATTCACCATAAGTGTGATTTTTCAATCAAATCACTAAAGAAAGAGGGAGACGATTCAAGAATTACAGAATCTTGGAGCGGCAGCAGACGACATAATTACCCTAGCGGCGGCCTCTACTTTTATAGGTAAGAGTGTTGGGTCCCCGGCAAGATGGAAACTTTCGGAAGGACACTTGGCTGAGTGGAGACGCAGTTAGTGCAGCCTCACCTTCTTTTATGAGTTTGATAATTTCATAAGAATGTGCAATCTTGATTCCAACTGTAATTCCTCTATAACCATATATTTCTCTTGTGGAAAATATCATGTCATTTCCATGTAACATAGATCTTGAGCCTTGAGATAGTTTTCTCCCTAGTCAAAATGATTAAAAGATTCATGAAAAACAGTGCGTCCTGCGAACACAACTGGCTTCAGGCAGAGAAGAGGATGCCTTGTGCCCTGCAAGCAATTAGCACCCCTAAAGATCCGCTTTCATTTCTGGAGAAAGGACAGTTGTAAAATTCATGACAATTCCTTAAAAGACTTTATATCTAGCAATAGCTTTAAAGCTATATTCAGAGAAAATATATATCCCTGTCAATCATTATGGTCACATTTTTAATAAGAAGTGTCTCATTTTCCAATTCTATGAGGTATTTATAAAATATCATGGTAAATCATTATTTTACTTCTATAATCTTAATAAATTTTTTAAAGCTATGTTTAAAGCCTAATGATGAGAAAGAGAGACATCAAAGTATCTGAGAATCAGGAAATATTAAAAGTACCCATATGTTATTATAACCATATTAATACAAGCAAACAATTGAGACACCTGTATGGTAAAAATGACAGTCTGGAACATAAAAAGTCTAGTACAGAGTTTCATGTCTGCTGAGAATATAGAAAGCTGGAAAGAGTACTGCCCCTACACTGAAAACCAGAAAATGTCAGATAGCTGCAAAATCATAACTTTTCTTGAGCTCATCTGAAAGCTGAGGTCACAGGGACACCTGTGAGACACAATAAATTCCCAAGAAAGGAGGTTCCTCCAAAGAGAGAAACGACATGCACGTGGGCCCCCGTGGCAGGATGCAGGAGGTAGTGGTACAAGAAAGGAAGAAGAATCTGGAAGAGCTGCTTCAACAATTTCTAGAGGCAGGTGTGAGCTAGCAGGGGAGGACGGAGGCCCTGGGGCAACCGAGCCCTGCACCCTCTGCTCCAGTCACCCCATTCACTGCTCCAGAGGGCCTGGAGGACCCAGACCGCCTGGGGGACAGCAGGAAGCAGATCTGGGCTGCACTCCCTAATGAGAGACTTTGGCTCTAGGGGAGAGGCGGGAAACGGCCGTAGGCTTGGGGTTTACACCAATACAATTGCAGGGTTCCTACCTTGGGACATGGCTGAGAAACCCTGTTCAGCATCTGACTTGAGAAGGAGGCCGAGAATCTCGGAGAGAGCCCAGTCGCCAGCTCCAGGTAGAGAAGACCTACCTAGCTCTAATTCTGGACCAGGATGATGGGGAACCCTCCTGACCCGTCACCTCACTAACGAGCACCAGCTGACGACCACTGGAGGAGGGGCACTGGCATGGGCAGGGATCCCCCCAAGAAGCAGGTGCACAGGAAGACCCGAGAGGAGGATGGAGTGGGAGCACGGGAGGGGCCCTCCACCCACCCTGAGGAGAAGGGTGGCGGGCACGGAAGCTGACCGTAGCAACCAAAAACCCAAAGCAGCTCGACCCCAGACTAGACTGCCTCAACCCGTCACACTAACGTTCCAGCAGAAGGGGCACGTCCGTTTCCAAGCCTAAACGCCATCAATTCTTTCTTTAATCCTCTGCAAACGAGGTCCACATAAAAAGGCAGGAATAGAACTTGTTGTCAGGAGGCAGCACAGCCAGCTGCATGGAGGCAGAGGCCACGCGGAGCTGGTGCTGTCAGAGGGGATCTGACACGCCTGATTCCAGAGAATGAGGGATTTCAGCATTTTACTCGATATGAGAGTAAAACGGAAATGCTGAAAACAAACACGAGGGTAGCAGAGATGAACGGACCTCTGACGGGCTCCTCAGGACACAAGCAGGCAGTGAAGGTGGAGGCGGCAAGGGGGTCACCGAAACCAAAACGAAAGAGGAAGGTGGGAGCAAACAGAGCATCCAAGGTGTGGGGGCAAGAGGAAACAACTGGCACACGTGTGAACGGAGTCCCGGAAGAAGCAAGAGGAAAAGCGGAAAAAGAAAAACACTTGAGGAATTAATGATCCGTAATTTTTCAAAATAATAAAAGACATCAAATAACAGCTACACGAAGCTCAGAGAACTCCAGGCAGAATAAATACCCCTACAAAACACACACACACACACACCATGATGCACACTATTTAAAGACGAAGGCTAAGGAAACAATACTGAAGGCACTCCAGTGGGGAGAGACACTGAGAGGAAGACAGAGGCTGAGAGTGCGCTTGCTCTCCGCCAGGAACTCTGCAAGCCAGAAGAAAATGTGGTGACACCTGCAAGTGCTGAAAGAAAACAAGCACGTCAGCCCGGAATTCTATACAAGGCACAAGCTCTCATAAATGAAGATGAAATTCTTTTTCAGACAAACAAAAGCTGGGACAGTCCATTAGCATAAGACCCATGCTACAAGAAATGTTAAAGGGATTCTTTTTGAGACAGCTGGAATATACTAGACAGAAACTCAGATTTGTAAAAAGAAATGAAGATCTATCTCCAGAAATATTTAAAATGAAAATACAGGTCAATATTCTTTTTCTTATATTGGATTGCTCTAACAGATAATTGACAGTCTAAAGCAAAAATAGTAGCAGTGTATTTTAGGATGATAACTCATGTAAAAGTAAAATATTTATAAAACAGCGCATAAAATGAAAGAATGGAAACATAGTATCATAAGTTTCTTACACTACACATAAAGCAGGCTAATGTTATTTGAAATTATGTGATGAAAATTAAAGTTGTATATTGTAAATCCTAGGGAGGCACCTTAAAATATTTTTAAATGTATAAATAAAGATCCATAAATGGAAATAAATGTGGAGTTACAAAAATAATCCAAGAAGAGACAGAAAAAAAGGTAAAATGCCACAAAGAACAGATAGAGCAAATTGGAAGAAAAACAATAGTAAGGGGGCAGATTTTAAATTTACAAGTCGCAATAATTTCATTGAAATGAAAAGACAGATCTGGTCAGGTAGGACAAAAAAAAAGCAAGACACAACTATATGCTATCTACAATTCATTGATAGGTGAAAGGTAAATGGATAATAAGGATATACCATGAAAGAGAGCTCAAGCAGCTACCATAACAAAAGAAAAAGATTTCAGAAGAAGGAACTTTATTATGTATGCAGACGGATATAAAATTAGGATGAAAAGGTTAATTCACCAAGCCAAGAAGACAGAGAAATCCTAAATGTACAAGCAGCTAACATGACCTAACACTAGACCTGTGACATAAGAAACAGACAAACACACAGTTATGGCTGGCGACTTCAGTAAGCCTCTTTCTGTTACCAACAGAGCCATTAGACAGAACCCTATTACAGCTACAGAAGACCTGAAAAGCATCAACCAATTTGACTACAGCAGAATTCATGTTTCTTCCCAAGTGTCTATGGAACATTCACCAAGATGGACCATATTATGGTCCATACAATAAACCTCAAGATATTTACAGGAGGGAACTGAAGCCATACAAAGTGTGTTCCCTTATCACAACAGAAATCAACAACAATCAATAATGAAATTTATCTGGAAAACCCCTGAATATTTTGAAATTAAACAGCACACTTCTAACAACTCTTGGGTCAAAGAAGAATTCACAGGAGTAATTGGAAAATATTTTGAAGTGATAGAAAATTAAGAGAGAATACAACATAAAAATCTTTGTGGGATGCCACTAAAGTAGTACCTAGAGGGGAATTTTTAGTTTTAAAGTGCCCCATTAAGAAAGAATAAAGGTCTCAAGCCAGTGTCCTCATCTTCAACTAATACACTATGAAAAGAAGATTAAGTTAAATCCAAAACAAGAAGAAAATAACAAGGATGAGAGCAGTAATCAGTGGCATTTAAAACAAAACAAAATATCAGAAAATAATAAAAACAAAGTCTAGTTTTTTTTAAATGATCAATCATATTGATAAATCTCTAACCATACTAATCAGGAAAACAGAAAAGATATAAATCATCAATATCAGGAATGAATGCAGGGACATCAATACAGATCCTTCAGATATTATAAGGAAAACAAGTGGATTTAATGTACAACGTGATCATAAGTTTCACAACTTATGGACATTTTCCTTGAAAGGCACAAACTTCCAAACTCACTCAGAAAGAAAAAGAGTAACCTGAAGAGTCCTATATTTACTAAATAAAATGAATAGTTAAAAATCTTCCAACAAAGAAAAGTTCAAGTCCTGTAACCTTCACTCTTGAATTCTACCAAATATTTAAGGAAGAAATAACACCAATGCTAATCCAACTCTTACAAAAGTACAAGAGGAAGGAAAGTTTAAGAGGCATATATTACTCTGATACAATAATCAGACAAAATATTACAAGAAAACTACACACCAATAACTCTAATGAATATACACAAAAATACTCAACAAACTATGTGTGAACTAAATATAGTCACATATATATAAATGATAGTGCCATGACCAAGTGCTTTTCCCAGGAATGCAAGGTTATTTAAATATTTAAAAAGCAACGTATATAAAGAAATGAAGGTCTGTCTCCTGAAATGGTGAAAATGAAAATAAATATATTCTTGTACATTCATAATATCAAAAAAATTTGAAATATTTAAAATATATAATCATCTCAATAGATGCAGAAAGAGCATTTGACAAATTTCAACATCCGCTCATGGTAAAAACTTGAGCAAAGTAAGACAGAAGGGGACATTTTCAATCTGCTAAAGGACACATAAAACTTCACAACCACCACCACTGCAGCTTATGCTATACAGGCCTCGAGCGTAAACCGCTTAGGTTTTCCAGTGAACAAATGGGCATGGCTGTGTTCCAGTGAAACTGGAAAAGCTGGTGGAGGGCAGATCTGGCTTGTGGGCCATAGGTGCCAGCCGCCGTCCCAGATCTTGAGTGTGGAAGTTTGTCAAAATCGTTTATCTCCGCACATTTCAAAAACAAAACAAGTGCTACAACTTATTTTGAATGCAGCAAAATTAGGATGGATTGATGAATGGACACAGGGGTAGATAAAAGGATAGACATATAGTAAAATACAGCAAAATATTAATTAAAATGCCGTGGTGATGGATATATGAGTGCTACACTTCATTTCTTTTACCTTTTCTGTATGTTTGAAATTTTTCACAATAAAATTTGTGGAGAAATAAATGTGTCGTAGACATGATAGTCTCTCATTCATTAGTGAAAACTGGCAGTGGATATTTAACATTATCAGTAAAGCTTTACTGTGTACTTTTAAGCCACATTTAAATTAATAATCCCGACGTGGACTGATTTCTGGTGAACTAATTGGAGGGCATGTTTTCACTTCTGCTGTAGACCACTGCTTCATTCCAGATGTGGTGTTCCATCATAGCCCCCTCGCGGCTTCCTTCAAGAGATCTCAACAAATCTCTCCGCGGACCTTCGGCAGAAGAGGGAGGTGAGGATGCTCAACGCCTCCGTCCTGAAGAACGGTGCATGGCAGAGCCCAGCACACGCTGTTTTAGAGCTCTCGGGAAACTTGGAATTTGTTTTATCCTCCACGGACACTCTACTCGCTCCAGGGACGGCATGGCGCTTTTTCCTGCTGAGCCTCGAGACGGTCTCAGAACCCAGCACAAGCACAGCCCACACTGCAAGCAGAGGCCCAGAGAGGTAGGAAGCGTGAGTGACAGCGTCCTGCCAGCTAGCGGGGGAACCGGGACTGGAAATGAATCTCCGTAATATGGTGCTCTTGGGCAGCACTTTCTGACTCTTGAGGAGATTTCACAATATCGCTGATTTGTTTTGTTTGAGACTTTGCCAGTTCCCAGGGGCTGGCAGATGTCTGCACGCAATGATTGACGGAACAGCTTCAACTTCGCTGTCAGCAGGAGGTACAGAGAAAAGACTGACTAAGTCAGGTGAGTCCGGTGGAGGCTCAGCTCAACCAGCAAGCAGCTCTGGAACCACTGCCCAGCAGCCTACCCTCTGGAGGTTTCAGTTTTCTCAGGCAGCAAAGAGAGGTTTTGAGTACATGAGCTCTAAGTCATATGATCCAAGTATTATTCTACCTCAAGTGCATAAATTGCCAGACATTGTTTCTTCCTATTTGGACTATCAAACTTTCACTAAAATTATTCACTAAAATAGCTGCCAACAAAAGATTAAAATCTGTTGTGTAGAAGAGGGCACAGAGTTGACCTGCTCTGCCCCGGAAAGCAGAATTGGATCTTTGATGGGAAAATCACCAAAAGAAAGCTTCTGACTCAATGTAAGGAAGAACTCTCTGGCGATCAGAGTTGTTCCAAAGCTGGAATAGATCACCCTGTGAGATAGGGATTTCAATCCAGAGCCTGGGATGCCTTCAATCAGTTAACATTCCGGAGAAATTCTAGAAATGTGGCGGAACCCGGCCTGTCTGATCGCTCAAGTTCATTCCAACTCTAAGAATTGATAATTCTCTTGGTTTCAAATTTGTTTGTATTATAGAACGAAATGCACTTTAAAAATACCTGCCAAACAGTGTTTTCCTATCTTATGCTCCGTTTCAGATACATTGAGCTATCTACCAAACTGGAAAGTCATTTGTGACCAACGACATCACCAAAACAGGCAATTTCAAGCATTTCAAGGGTACCTGTGTAGAGGAAGACATTCACGAGGGTTAAGATGCTTTGGTGGATAGAGTGGGGGCTGTCGGGAAGGAGTTAAAGAAGCAGCTATGAGATAGGACAAGGCAGCATTTTAACCCAAAAGCTCTTAGTTCATGGGTTAAGGGGACGGCATTTTAATGGGAAGTTTAGACTAGATGATCTCTACGGTTCCCTGAAAAGACAAACAACTACACCTTATAATTCTGATGCATTAGAGTTCCTCTGGAGTTCAAGGCAGGTATAAAATCTGACTATCTTGAGGACACAAAACCCCATTTCAGTTGAGACCTTTGAAAGGCACGACTGAATGAGAAAAGCAGAAATCCTGATAAAACCGAGGACTCATCCGTCACTGTTATTAACTCGAGCTTGCCAACCAGTGCTCCTTGACATGGGGACCGGGAGCTTTCTGCACTGCATCAGATCGGAGCACCTCTTCATGTAAGCTCAAGTCACTGCAGACCTGTCTGATGGCCACTGGTTTCTATTTGCTGTGAATACATTCACAAAATACCATGTTTTAGCAACTCTGGCAACACGAGTTTTTGAAGAACCAAGACTTTAGAAAACTTAGCGGATGCTATTAACTGCCTGGAAAATGCATCCAGATAGTAAACAATTCACAGTAACTAAAACCGGAAGAGACTCAAGCTGGAGGGAGCGTGTGCCACCATATGTTTGTCCTGTTCCCACAAAGGGAACATCTCAAAATTGCTTTCTGCTGTTTATGGACAGATGACATGATTTCTCAGAGTCGCGGTGGAGCCTGAGCATGGGCCTCGATGTCAGGACTGTGGGACCACAAGGGAGAGGTCAGAGTGCAAGTGAGTCAGAGAGCCTCCTTCCACAGCTGTGTGGATGGCTGGACGCCTTTGCTATTTTTCTCTACCTTTCCCATGACAGTTTCCACTCAGGCCTATTTGCGCTCTCTGCCATATCCTGCTTGTGAAGCAGGAGGAGACGGGGGCTCTCGGTCCTCGCACAGCCCATCTAACAGCTCCCGTTTCATGAGAAATGTGTCACCCTGCCAGCAAATCCCTCATCTCACTCCTCACTGCTGCCAGCACACACACAAAGAGCAAACAACAACCCTAAACAAAGGACAAGGTACCCTTTCACCAACGGCCCCAGCAAGACCTGTTATTTCAGCCCAAAAGCTGGCTGAGGTTCTGACCTTGAAAGCCCTCAGGAGAGCACGGAGTCCAGGCTGGGTCTTCAAATCAGTGATGGCAAAGAGCTCCCCCCTGCTGGGGTTTTCTTTTCTTTTGTAAAATCAGGAAGCACAAAAAACTGTCACTGTTCAAAACTCTGCTTCCACTAAAGAGAAATCTAAATGCAGCTATTTTACTCGGTAGAGACTCACATCATGCTGGACACACAATGGGCATGGAGTTCAGGGCCGCTCCAATTGGCTCACCTTGTGGTAAAAGCCCAAACCAAGGTGACAAGGGCCCCAGGTGTCTGCTTCTGGAGGTGTAGCCAAGCCCTTTCCTCTAGGGCTTACCAAACTCTAACTGTCCCCACACCTACGCCTCCGCCCCCACAGTCTCCACGGGAGATGCGTCGGTTACCTTGACGCCACCCCACAGGCTACACAGAGGACAGTGCCGGGAAGAGCAGCAGAGCGCCAAGGGCCAAGAGGGACGGACTGATGAGTGTGATTACTCACCGACACCACCAACCTCCCAAATTCAAGAGGGCGGCGGCAAGAAAATTCCTCACAGAGGCTGGGACGTCTACACCAAGGAGACGCTGACGTCCCCATCCCTGCCGGCACCTGCTTAGGCACCTGCGCTGCGGATTTCTCCCCGGCCCTCACTCAGCAGGGAAAATAAAGAAACAGTGGGCTTGGAGGTGGGCAGCGGTGGGGCGCCCGGCCTGGCACGAGTGCTGTGGAGGTGTGTGAGGCTCCCGTGGGCTGAGAGCACACGGCAGAGAGAAGCTGCGCTCGAGCTGCTGGGCCAGGGCGCAGGGGCTGCCTGCCAGGGCCACGGGATCCCAGCAGAGGCCGACTGCGGGTTCCAGAGGTTGGGAGCATTGTCCAGGGACGCAGCGATGACCCACAACGTGGAGCAGTCCCAGTTAAAGAAGGAAGATGCTTAACTTCCTGCAAGCCCCCTCTCCTGCTGCAACCCAGGAATGGGAGGGCATAAGGAGCTCATGTCCCTCCTTCAGTGCAGTGGTGGAGCTGAGGGTGAGACAAAGATGGGTAAGTCCAGGTCCTTTGAGCTACGCCTCAGGCCTTTAAGGAAGGGGAGAGCCTTAAATGATTGTAAGATTTCAATTTTAAACTGAACTGGATCTATTTTCTAATAACTTAAAGTTTCAAGAAATGGATGATTTCTACTAGAAGTGTCAGAACAGAAAAGGGGCATTTGGTTTAGGGTGGCTGGAGAGAGCAACGGGAATAGTCACACCATTCCCTGTTGACACTGCTTAACACAGCCGATACATGACTACGAAATCCACATGGAACCTGGCTTTCAGGACTGGGTCTCAACCTTCAGTTAGAGCTCTGGAAGTTCCGAGTCAGTTACTGTAGGAGAGAACTAAAAATCTTCACGTGCATCCACAGTGACTGCAATAGCAGTCAGGGCATACTGCTACATAAGCTGAGCTTGGAGACATCCAACAGCCCGTGAACTACTGTGGTTGAAAAAAAATTAAGAAAATACAATTAAGAGAGTACGTATTTTCAGAGTTGCCAGGAAAGGATGCCATGTTAGTTTTAGATGAAGACGGAGATTGTAAAACTCAGGAATTCTGGGGCATCTGATAGTTATTGTCCTAAATATAGTTACTCAAAAGTCAAGTAAGAAGAGTCTATCAATGCAGTCTTTTAAAAAGATTTCTGTTTAACTTAAAACTTTCCACGAAAAAAGGCATAAAATGTTTATGTAGATGGGAAAACAATTAATAAATATTCCTCCAAGTCTTTACTCAAAAGTCTCCTCAATGAGCAGTAGTTGCTCAATGTGTGTTTTTGAATGAGTGAATATTAACTTTATCGCTATGAAATTCACTCCTTTCCAGTAAGTAAGTTTGTGACTATTTTTAAAAAATCATGTACAGAGGAAATATATTCATTGCTTAAGATTGTCCTGAGTGCCTGCCCACCCGCCCACACACATACACCCCACACCAGCAAACGGCGACAGAATTAAAAACGTCCTCAGAAGCACGGGAATTTTACTTTAGGTCTTAGCGACTCATCCATGAAAACCAAAAAGGAGACCTCTCAAGGTCATATCAAAGGACTCTGCTACTTCTTTCTTGGAATAGCGTGCACTGTCATCATCAGGGAGCACCTACAACGCGGGCAGCTGGGATGGGGCACGGGGCGATGCTGGAGGCGGCCATGGGTGGTGGGTGGTAAGTCTGCTGCAGCTGCAGACTCGGCACTCAGCAAGCAGTGTCAAACGTGCATCCGCAGCTTGAACCCGCTGAAGATCTGCGCTGGGAACCCCGCACCAGGGACAGCTGGAAAGAAGCCTCGACGCGAGGACCGTGCTCCGGGGTGCTTGTGCCCC
>JAQZBX010071569.1:0-15216 GCA_029593785.1 Cabassous unicinctus | reverse complement strand
CACCCACAGGCATGGGTTAACTTAAGAGCATGTTTTGCTGGGGTTCGCACAGCTTCAAGCCACCACACTGAGTAATTTTTAGCATGAAGCAGTGTTGAATTTTGTCACGTGCTTTTTCTATGTCTGTTGAGATGATTGTGTGGTTTCGCCCTTTATTCTATTATATAGTGTGTTACATTAATTGATTTTCAGATGTTAGATCAGCCTTGAGCCTTGGGGTAAGTCCTGCTTCTATCCTGGTGCACAATCCTTTCTAGATGCTGGGTTTGGCTTGCTAGTATTTTGTTGAGGATTTTTTTGGTCTACATTCGTAAGAGATATTGGTCTGTAGTTTTATTTTCTTGTGATGTCTTTGTCAGGTTTTGGTTTCAGAGCAATACTCACAGAATGAGTTGGAAAGTGTTCCCTCTACTTCTATTTTTTGGAAGAATCTGTGAGCAATTGCTATTAATTCTTCTTTAAATGTTTGGTAGAGCTCACCAAGGAGCTCTCAGTGCCTAGGCTTCCTTTGCAGGTAGTTTTTCCCCTCCTCCCCCTCCTTCTCTTCCTCCTTCTCCTTCTAATAATAATAATTATTAATCCAATTTATTTAATCGTCAGTTTAAGCAGTTTGTGTCTTTCTAGAAATTTGTTCATATCTAAATTATTATTCCCTTATATTCCATTTTATTTCTGTGAGGTTTGTAATGCTTCCTCTTGCATTCTTGATTTTAATAATTTGGATCCTCTTTTCTTTTGGTCTCAATGATTTGATTTTCTTTTGTTTTTCTATTCTCTATTTCATTAATCTCTACTCTAGTTTTATTACTTCCTTCCTTCTACTTGCTTTGGGTTTATTTTGCTTTTCTTTTTTCCAGTATCTTAAGGTGGAAGGTTAGGTTCTTGATTTGAGATCATTCTTCTTTTTTAATATAGGCATTTACAGCTATAAATTTTCCTGTAAACACTGCTTTAGCTGCATCTCATAAACTTTGGAATGTTGTGCTTCATTAACATTTATCTCAAAAGATTTTCTAATTTCCTTTCTAATTTATTTTTTAATCCTTTGATTATTTAGGAGTAAATTTAATTTTCACATATTTGTGAATTTCCCACATTTCTCTCTGTTATTGATTTCTAATTTCATTCCACTGTGGCCAGGAAACACACTTTCTATAATTTCAATCCTTTTAACTTTATTAAGATTTGTTTTATGGCCTAGCATAGGTTATTGAGGATGTTCCCCTGCATTTGAGAAGGATGTGAATTGTGCTTCTATGTGGCCTTTTAATAGATGTTTGTTAGGTTTCTTAGGTCTAGTTGTTTATAGCTCTATTCAATTCTTCTATTTACTTTCGATTTTCTGCCTGGTAGCTCCATCCATTATTAAAAGACAGGTGCTGAGGTCTCCAACTATTATTGTTGAATTGTCTGCTTCTCCTTTCAATTCTGTCATTTTTATGTATTTTGAGGCTATGTTGGGTGTATATATATATTTATAATTGTTATATCTTCATGAGAAAATGATCCTTGTATCATTGTAAAATGTCCACTTTACTTACAGTAAATATTTTTTTGTTTTTACCTCTATTTTCCCTGCTATTAATATAGCCACTCTAGATTTCTAATGATTGCTTTTTGCATGATTTACCTCTTTCCATTCTTTTACTTTTAAACAACTTGTTTTTTTTTTTTAAAGTTTTTATTTATTTATTTATTTATCCCCCCCTTGCTGCTTGTGTTATACTGTGTCCATTCGCTGTGTGTTTTTTCTGTGTCTGCTTATCTCCCCCTTGCTGTGAGGTCCTGCTGCATCAGCCCACCGTGCCGCGCGGGCCGGCCTGCCCTCACAAGGAGGCCCCGGGAAGCAAACCCGGGGCCTCCCATATGGTAAATGGGAGCTCTATCCATTGAGCCACACCCACTTCCCTTAAACTATTTGTATATTTGAATCACACATGTGTCTCCTATAGACACTGTATAGTTGGACCTTGCTTTTTTTTGTCAAGTCTGACAAGCTCTGCCTTCTGATTTGGTTGTTTAATTAATATACATTTGATGTTATTATTGTTACAATTGGATTTATATCTACCATTTTACTCTGTTTTGTTTTTGCCTCATGTGTTCTTTTGTTCCTCTATTCCTCGTTTACATGTTTCTTTTGCATTAAGTGAATATTTTCGAGTGTGACATTTTAATTCCTTTAATGATTTTTCATGATACTTTAAGAATAATTTTCTTAGTGGTTGTTCTCTCCTCTCCTTCTGGTTGTCCCATTGTGCTTAAAGTTTTCCGGTATCTCTCTAAGGATCTGTTGTTTCTTCTTTATTCTCGCTCTTCTTCAGATTGCATAATCTCTATTGATCTATCTTTACAGTCACTGATTTTTTTCTTCTGTTCAAATCTACTGTTTGAACTCCTCCAGTGAATTTTTCATTTCAATTTTTGTATTTTTAACTCCAGAATTTCCATTTGTTTCTTCTTTAAAATTTTCATCTTTAGGCCTGATGTATGGGTGATATACTGAGGTGGCTGGCAGGCTGAGGGCTGGCCATAAATGCTGGTGTGGCCTGAGCCGTCAACAACAAAGAGTGCACAGGAACCCGGAGGGTGCACAGATGGGTGCAGGGACATGGGTGCTGCACCCCGTCACTGCCGCCGCCTGTGGGGAAATTGAACACGCATGTGCCCACTGCCTCCCTCAATGTGACTGGAAGTGTCCACTCTCCTTCTACCAGCATGGCAACATCCTCACAGTACCGCCAGCTGCTGAGTGACTATGGGTTACCATCCCTTGGCTACACCCAGGGAACTGGGAACAGCCAGGTACCCCAAAGCAAATATGCTGAGCTGCTGGCCATCATGGAAGAGCTGGAAAAGAGATCAGATCCACCTATGCAGGGAGCAAGAGTGCAATGGAGAGATTAAAACGAGGCATCATTCATGCTAGAGGAATGGTTCGGGAGTGCTTGGCTGAAACAGAACAGAATGCCAGGTCCTAGCTGCCTTGTTAGCTCTGAAGGGCTTCCATCTTTACAAGATGAGAAGGTACAGTTCATCTCCCCTGTTCAGGTGAAACTCTTATTTTCAAAATGTTAACAGTTCGTTTTTATTTCTCCCATTTCCCTCTCATGGTTCACTAGGCTCTGAACCTACTGACTTTAAGATTGAGAAAAGATTTTGCAGTTGATTAGAATTTGTGTTTTAAGTAGTTAGGAAGTACTTGGGTATTTTTTCCCTTAAGCATTGATTTAAAAATAATACATGGAAAAGTTACCTATCTTACATCAAACTGTAGTTTTCTTCCAATACACCAGTGTCTCACTTTAATCTTCTCTTTTGAATACATTTACGTTACCTAAATTTTCATTTTCTTTTCATAGGCTGATGCAACACTGAGGATTCTGTTTTTAGCAAATACTGACAGCACGCTTTACTTAGTAGCTGGTCCCAGTTTGGCATACAGTGTAGATTCTGCTTGATATAACTTTTTTGCTTAAGCATTTGTATGCCTATTAGTGCTTTGAAGTCAAATAAAAAGTGCACAAGTTATAAATACAGAAAAGCAATCTATCATACCTAACAAGGACCCCCGAAAATTTTCATACTGAGACTCTGTGTAGATTTCAGTTTTGTGCTTCCTGAAAGTTGATGTCTGGGAAAAAAATGACTGAAACTGTTTGCATCTTTGTATGTATTTATTACTTGATGGAATAATAAAGCTTAATTTCATGTCGCTTCATATCTCTATTGACAGTGTCTGTCTGATGTGATACTGTCACCATCATCTCCTCTAGTTCTTTGGACACATTTTCAATGGCTACTTTGGACTCTTTGTTAACTCCGACATCTGGACCCTCTCACAGGCAGTTTCCATTGTCTGCATTTTTCCCTGCATGTGTCACACTTTCCTGTTTCTTTGCATGTCTCATAATTTTTGTTGAAAACTGGGCATTTTAGATACCATATTGTAGTAGATCTGGATACTAACACCCCTCTACTCCCAGGATTTGTTTTTGCCATTCGCTTGTTGGTTTGTTTAGTGACTTGGCTGGACTACTTTGGTAAGGTCTATTTCCTTCTCAGCATGAACCCTGTGGTGCTGCATCTCAGAGGTCACAGCCTTGAGATCAGAGCCTTGGGTGAGCCCACGGTCACCCTGCGATACCAGTGGTTTTTGTAGGGAAGTCTTTAAGTGTCTCTGTCCCTGAGCTCTCTGTTAAACTGTCTCACATCCAGCTCTTAGGCCCCATTAATTGCCAGTTGATTACTCTACTGTGTTTTTTTTTTGTTGTTGTTGTTGTTTGTTTGTTTTTAAAAGATACTTAGATTACATAAATGCTACACACAAAATATAGGGGTTCCCATATGCCCCACTCCCCACACCTCCCACACCCTCCCACATGAACAATATCCTT
This sequence comes from Cabassous unicinctus, assembly GCA_029593785.1. Lineage (NCBI taxonomy): Eukaryota > Metazoa > Chordata > Mammalia > Cingulata > Chlamyphoridae > Cabassous > Cabassous unicinctus. Next base: position 10,819 of record JAQZBX010071569.1, on the reverse strand, counting down.
TATTAATGTGGCACATTCATTGCAATTGATAAACGCATCCTGGGGCATTGCCACTGAGCATGGACTGTAGTTCACACTGTAGTCTACACTCTCTCCACACAGTTCTGCATGTTATGGGACGATATAAAATGGCCTATATCTGATCATTCAGGATGATTCCCAGGTCCCAAAAAAACCCCATATTACAACTGACTTGCCCTCTCCTTGCCCCCAGATCCTCCAGTGGCCACTGGCTCCACATCAATGCTGTAATTTCTTCCATTGCTAGAATCACAATATGTCTATAGTACAATACCAGTAAGTCCACTCTAGTTCATAGTTCATTCCCCAATCCCAAGGATTCTGGAATGGTGATGTCCACTCCACCCCTAATTGAGAGGGGACCTCGATCCCATACAGCTGATAGATGGGACTCTCTTGCTTGCAGTTATAGGCTCTCTCATTTCCTTGGTATGGTGGTTGTCAATCCTCACCTCCTTGTTAGTTGTCCTGGGTGAGTCCAATGAACTGGAGAGTAGATGTTGCAATTCTGCTGAGGCTCCAGACCCAGCTGGCACATGGAAAGCCCAAAGATTCCAGTCTCTTGGACATACACCTACAAACTCCAGCACCAAGTATAGGTTTAAACAGAAGGGACAGATGAGCCATGTGTAGGAAAGCAATAATTGAGTCCAACTCTGTCACTCTCAGGAGCACAAACTCCAAATTAGGCCCACTGGCAAGGCACCAAACTCATGAGCTGTCTGCCCTGACCATAGGACCTGGGTGTCTCCAGAGCCCACAGGAGCCCCACTATTTGAGGTAGTATCCACTTTGGCAGTCTATGAGATCCTGCTGAGATGTGCATAAGCGTTACCTCTGGGATGACCTCCTGACTCACTTTGAAGTCTCTTAGCCATATAAACTCATTTGTCTTTACCTTTTCCCCCTTTTATTTGAGGTCTTTTTCCAGTTGCTTTGCTAGTTGGTGCTTGGCAGTAATCCCTCAGTGCTAGGGAGGCTCAGCCCCAGGAGTCATGTCCTATGCTGGAGGGAAGGTAATGCATTTATATGCTGAGTTTGGCTTAGAGAGAGGTCAGATTTGAGCAACAAGGAGGCTCTCAGGAGGCAACTCTTAGGCATACTCTATTGTTTATGGCATATCCTGGGGGCATAAATTGTTCTGTATTCTGATCCAAATAAACCATGGAAGCTGAGGTCTGTAATTACGGCATCTCTTTGGCCAAGAGAAGGACGCCACCCATGTGTATGGGGAGGGTGAGTTTGCCCTGGCATTTGAAGAGGGTGGATGTTCTAGCCCATTGTTCAGGGACAATTTTGCCACTCCAGGCTACAGAGAGGGTGGAGCAAGTTCCTTAAGGGTTGAGGAGAGTGAGGTCACCACCCCATAGCTCAGAGAGGGGTGGACCTGTTCTCTTTAGGTCTGGGAGAGTGAGGTCAACACCCCAGTGCTCTGAGAGGGGTGGGCCTGTTTCCCATAGATTATCGAAGGTCAGGTTGCCACCTCACTCTTCTGAGAAGGTTGGGCCTGTGTGCCAGAGATTAGGGAGAATGTTTCTGCCACCTCACTGTACTAAGGAGGTTGAGACTGCTCCCCAGAGATTGGGGAAAGAGTGGGAATCACCCCAATGTTCTTGGAGGGTGAGGTCTGGACCTCGGTTGCCCCAGATGTTTGATGAGGGTGGAACTAAGAAAATGGCCATTGAGCAAGCCTGTGGAAAGGGTGGGCCCTTATGAGGCCTCAAGGAAAAAAAACCATCATCTTAAGAATGACTCTCAGACTTTGAAATCTAATGGAGTATGCCCTGCAGGTTTTCAGAACTGTTAGGGACCAGTCACTTATGTTTCCCTCCCGAGTATTCCTTATGGTAATGCAAATGCTTATCCTATGTCTGGCCCTTTGTATACTGGAAGCAGATAAATTGCTTTGTAAGTTTCATAGGTCTACAGCCAGAGGGGACTTTGCTCCAAGACAAACTGTATTTCTATAACTGATGTGATTTTGTATTTAGCATTGCTACTGATTTAAGTTTTTTTTGAATATTGTAATGTCTTTTTGGAATTCAGATAGTAGAGTGTAGCAGTTTGATATTTATGAATTCCAAAAAAAGACAGTGATTATGTTTGTAAACTGGTTTTCCTCTGGGTGTGATACTCTTTGAATGCATTAGATTCAACTGACATGTCTTGATTAAATTACCTGTTAAGATTAGGGCTTTGATTCAATCACGTCAGTAGGGCGTGACTCAGGGTTGAGTCCCTGCCCCCTTGGTGGGCTGATAGAAAGAGACACACACCCAAAAAGACACATAGAAGAAGACACAGGAAGAGCGAGGGCACCATAGACATGGCACAGGAGAGAACTTTGATCCTGTGGCCCTGGGAAGAGAGATGAGCCAATTGCCAGATAACCTGTAGCTGAGATTGGGAAGAAGCTGGGCCCACGGAGCCTCAAGAGGAAGAGGAAGCCCTGAGAGATGAGCCCTATGCCAGCCTGCAGCTGAGAGAGAGGAAGGCTGAGCCCTCACAGAGATCGGCAACCAACCTTGGTGAGACAGCAACCTTGAACTGGACTATTTAGGGCCTTGTAACTAAGTTTTTACCCCAGATAAATCCCTTTATAAAAGCCAATAGGTTTCTGGTACTTTGCATCAGCGCCCCGTTCTTTGCAGGGTTAAGTTTTGAAGCAAGTTTTTGTGGTTTGTTTTGACATCGAGGGCTCTTCTTAGCTGTCTTTTTCTCTGACACTCAAACTTTCTGGCTGACCTCATGGAGGCTGGTAGCTCTAGCTTCCTCCTAATTGCTCACCACCAAAATCACCACTGATTTTGAGAATGCCCTTAGTCTTGAACTTCGCCATGCTCAGTTTTAAAAAGTCAGTTCTTCTGGAGCAAGCTTCAGAGTCTCCCGTTTCTATGGACTGCCTTTACCCTGGGTAAAGTCTCTCAGCCCCACTCTGGAGGTGGGGGCAGGGGCAGGGACATTCTCTCAGGTGGGACTCTGGGTGGAAGCGGTAACCTCTGGTCTTTTTGTCTTGCTACTCTTGGCGTGGCACCTCCACCCTACACTTGAGCTGGGTGGGGGCGGTCAGAGCCCCAGTATTCTCGGCCTGCTATGCCTGGGGTAGACTTGTGAGTGGGGGCTGGGTATAGGAAGGAAGCCCCCTACCCCTCAGACACACGCATTTGGAATTTAGCTTCTGCAACTCAGGGCTGAGGGGATGAGAAGTGCTGGCAGCCTACCCTCCTGGTGGAATTCTGCACCCCAGACTGGGAGCTGAGAAGAGGGAGCTCTGTTTTATTGGCCACAATAACTTCAGGGTTATTCATGTTTCAGGCAGTGAGGCAGAGTGTTGTGACAGTTTGAAGTTCTTTTCTGAATCCCAAAAAGAAAAAGACTGTTCTTTGACTACTCAATTCCTATGGATGTGGGGCCCTTTGATTGCGTTAAATTTGGTTGAGGGTCCTTTGATTAGATTATCTGATAAGATCCCTTTAGGGCTTTTGACTGGACTGCATCAGTGAGGCATGAGCCATCTTGGGTCTCTGCCTTCTTGTAGGGTCTGATATAAATGGAGACACACACACACACACACACACACACACACAGAGACAGGAAAATGGAGCTCTGCTATTTTGACCTGACCATATGAGAGAGAGGCCTGCAGGAAGTCAGAGAAGCCCGAGAGGCTCAAGGAGACTAGGCCCAGGGAGAGATGTCTGATTGCCCACAGCTGAGCTCCAGGAGAAAAAGAGAGAGACCAGCAGATCCGCCATCTTGCCTCACCATGTGGCCAGACAACAGGATCACCAGTAGCTGACCTTGGTGAGAAAGCACCTCCGATAGTGCCTTGACTTGGACATTTTACAGCCTCAGAACTGTATCTTTTACCCTAATACATTTCCCACTTATAAAAACCAACCCATTTCTGGTACTTTGTGTTGGCAGCACTGTGGCAGACAAAGACAGGCGGAAAGGAAAGGGGGAAGAGTTTGTGGGTCAAGTGCCACAGACTCTCACGCTCCTTGCTGAGAGATTTTCTTAAGTGTTTCTTCACGTGCTGTATGCCCTTAGGTTGAATTCCAGAGACTTTAAATTGTTGTTTATTTAATCATTTTCACCAGTTATGGTTGTTTCCCTGGGGACAGGTCTGTAGAACTGCTCACACTGGCATTCCAGAAGTGGATATTCTTGACTTAGTTTTTTTTTGGTTGGGGATTCCAATTATGTATACATTATATTTCCTTTGCCTGTCTCTTCTTTCAATTATTTTCTGTCCTGTACTTTAAAAAAATCAACTTCATTGAGATATGTCTTATGACAAACTGCACTCCTAGGTAGGCCTGACTGTCCTGGTCTCGGGTCTTCTCCATGAGCCTGCCCCTCTCCCGGGAGGGGGCGCTCCATTGGACAGGGCATAGTTTATATTCCTGCCCCTCCCTCAGGGATAGGGGATTTTCTGTTCCTTCGCCCCAGCTGCAATGGTTTTTACCAGTGCTCCCAGGGTGACAGTGTCTGTAGCAAAACAGCTAGGGTCTGATTCATGTTTTCTCTTGACTCACAGATTCTGCTGCTATTTCACTGACTGTTTCAACAGTTTTGAGGTGTATATTTAATCATCGTTTTCTATCAAGCTCTAGAATTTTTCAGTATTCCTATCCTCAGTGTGAGGAATCAAGCACATGCCAATGACAAGCCCAGCCCTGGCTCCAGCTGCCCGCAGCTCCTGTGAGTCCCGGTTGAAAGGCCCTGGCACCAACGATTGCCCAGGTGTCACCATGAGCCTCATGGCCCCTTTGCTCAGCACTAAGCCCACATTTCCCACTTTCTCGGCGTCCCCCCATTTTGTCTTCACGCATCCTGAATTCGTTTAGAGAAGATCGGCATGGGTACATTTCTAAGTCCTTATGCCTCTGAGTGTGTCTTTACTAGCCTCCTCCCTTTTGCTTATTCTGCTTCCTTCAATCTTTTAAACCACTGGTCTCATTCACGTGTATTCTTGGTAAAATCCATGAATAGGTCCCATGCAGGCTGCTTTCTGGCTGTTGCTCGCTTTTGAATGGGGACCTTTTCCCCTGTCCAGCTGTCTCTGAGAACAGTGTGGGCTGCACTGGGCACCTGGCCCCACACGGCCGCGGTCTCTTCCAGGGCCGCCTCCTCGATTCCAGCCTCCTGGGCCGCGGGGAAGAGGGTGCTGGGTCAGGGCGCTGAGCGTGAAGGCCGCACGCCCTCGCCCCTCGCGGTGGCCATTCCCTCGTCACTTCCTGCTGGCTGGCTGGCTGGCACATCTGCCAGGCCTGCCCACCTGGTCGCCACCCCAGAAAGACCCACAGTGGCGCTTCGCATCGCCACCCCACAGCAGACTCACTCCAGAGTGAAAACTGCGGGGTGGGGGAGCTCGTCCAGCCTCGTCCACCTCTCCCGAGCGGCCAGCCCAATGTGTAGTCCTTGTGGACGGGTCCTCCCTGTCCCTGAAACTGTGCCGATACCCAGAAGCTGCCGTCACCCTGTAAGGGCCTGCAGCTGAGCTGGTCTGGAGCTGGGCACCCCACTGCAACGCCCATTGGTGTGCTGGGGGTCCCCCATTCCCAAAGCCCCTGCCACCTGCCCACTGGTGTGCGGGGGTCCTCCCTTTCCCAAGGTCCCTGCTCAGTGGTGTGCTGGGGGTCCTCCATTCCCAAAGCCCCCACTCAGTGGTGTGCCAGGGACCCCCTTTCCCATGACCCTTGCTGTCTCCCCAGTTGTGTGCTGGGGTCACCCCATTCCCAAGGCCCCTGCTGCAACACTCTGTGGTGTATTGGGGGTCCCCCCATTCCCAAGGCCCCTGCCACCCAACCAGTAGTGTGTCGGGGGTCCCCCCATTCCCAAGGCCCCTGCCACCCACCCAGTGGTGTGCCGGGGTCCTCATTCCCAAAGCTCCTGCTGCCCACCTGTCTGGCAAGGGCCTGAGCCTGGGTGTGGAGGTGGCCTGGACCGCCATGGGTGGGCATGCTCATCCCCCTGGAGTGGGAAGGCTGGCCACAGGGCAGGGACATGGGGTGGCCCCTCGGGGCTGGGGCTGTGCCCACCAGCCACTCCAGACGCACAGCCGGCTTCTGAGCAGGTGCCTCGGGGTGCCTCAGTCTTCCTGGCACAACCTATTTCTCCATCATTAGGCAGAGGCTCGTCCAGTCCCTTTCCCAGTGTCCTTGGCTTTGTGGTTGGAGAGGCGGCACCGTGGAGGTGAGCACGGCAAGCCCAGGGACGTCATGGACCCCAAAGCGGTGTCTCAGCTCTTCACAAGCTCCCCCTTTAACCGCCAGGCTGAGGCCCCCCTCGTCCTCGGAACCAGCTTCCGTCCCTGGCACAGTGTTGGTCTCCATCGAAAGAGACGGTGATCCCAACTCACGTGGGGTGGGCCAATAGCCCCAAACGTGGTGGCCCACGGGGAGGGCAGGCGGCAACGAGCCACTGGCATTTTGACATTCTCCAGGGAAGGCACTGCCACTTCATTCCTTCAGTGACTTTTTGAAAAATCCTTGGCATGAGCCGTTTACGAGGAAAGCTCTAGAATAAACAATGCACTAGCAAAGAATGGCTTTTTCTTTCCTAAGAGGCAAATTACCTCTGAGTGAGCTGGATCCCCTAGCTCGCACAGGCAGCCTCACTAAGCTGACTAGCTCTGGGCAGAAGGAGAAGAACAGACACTGGCTTGAAGGTCACCCTCCGCTGACTTTGCTCAAAATTATTCCAGCCTTCACGGAGCCTTCCAGCTTCACTCTCCAGCGCGCACGCCTGGGCTCGCTTTGCTTGGAGGAAATGTGTTCTCCGCACCCGAGCCACCGGGGCAGTGGACTGTCCAGGGGTCCCAGGGACGAGCCCCTGCACACCCACAGCCCCGGGTGGCCTGGCCGGACCCGCCAGCCCCAGGAGGTTCCTGCGGACCCGGACGTCCCCGGAGCCTGGCTGCTGGCACCACCCCAGACCCGAACGGGGGCTCTGGGGACGGCACCGCAGGCCCTGGATGAAGACCCACCCTGGTGTGGGTGGGGCTGACCTACTTACTTGGAGATGGAACCAAGTGGCGGGGCTGGGGGTTCTGGGGAGGGGCTCGGGGACAAGCCGCCCGCAGGTCTTGTTTGGGTTTTGTTCCCTCATCTCAGAGTTTTGAAATCCTGTAACCCCTCGCACACTTCAGGCTTACAAAAAGTCTTCTCATTTCAGGTTTATCACAAAGGACGTGATTTCTGGGCCAATGAACAACACCGTCTCCTCGCCCCTTCCCATGTGCACACCTGCCGCCTCCGCCCCGGGCTCCAGCCCCCCACACCCGCACACCTGCGCCCCCTGGGGCCCCACAGAACAGGCCTCGTGGACACCTTGTTATGCCTGGAAGTCTTTCCAGCTCCCCTTCCCAGACTCCTCCGCAACAAAACGATTTATATGAATCAAAACTTCAAAATTTATTTTCTTTGTCCCAAAGGCTTCCATTGCTAGTAATACCTTCTGGATTAAATGGTGGTTACATATATTATCAGTTCACTGTCTTTCAAACACATACACACATTACAAAGGCAAATAGGTATTTCTGACAACTATTTCACATAAAAGCAAAATCTTATTGAAAAATGCATCACTTAATGAGACGACCGGCACTAAATGTTTCTCCCAGACACCTGCCCCTTGTCCCAGGACCACGAAGTGCGAGCAGCTGCAGCTCAGCGGGCTTCTAGCCGAGACCATGGATCTTTGCACAGACATTTAAGGAGAAAGGGTGGCAGCCATGTCCCTCCATTGTTTGAACTCCTAGGCAATTTCCCCAAAATCAGGTCACCTGCAATTTTAAAAATTGGTAAAATTGTTTTAATGCTTTACCAACCGTCAACTCGGTTTCATTCAGTTGTTCTGAAAACAGGATCAGAAGGCACGTGGTTTGCAGAAGGATTTGTTTCCAGACATTCCCGGTTTCTGGATGTTTAGTAGAGAGGCTTCCCTGGACTCACCAAGTGGCCGTCATTTACCTGGTATTCTGTCACCAGTGCCACCTTGACACCTTCTGAGGGGCTTGGGAACACTGAAATGTTCATTATTTTTTTGGCCAATTCAATATTTCTTGATAAAATGTTTCCGTCGTATCATGATTTAAAGTGTATTTTTATCAAGACCTTGGAGACGCAGATTTAGTTCACCCTCCATGGAATCTAATCTTACCAGCAACCAAGTAAGTCTCGCCTCCTTTTTCAATTCAAATAAAAGCATTAACATGCTTTTCCATGGAAATTAAAAAAGAAAACTGCCGAGAAATAAATTATAGCATTCATCGGTAAGATAAATTACTGAAACCAGTAAAGTCAAGAGTTAAAAATTTAGATCCAGTCTAATTCGATTAGTGAAGAATCATTTCATCTAAGTGAGAATAATGAAACACTTACATATATGTGTAAATTGCTCTTTGTTCTCAAAAGTTAAACATTAAGAATCAAGTATCAAAATCATTAAAAACACCACCACCTTCCCCCACTGGTTAGTGAAACAGGAGCCAAGCTTCCCTTTGTTTAGTGAGAAGGGCAGCCATGGACGCTAGACAGCGCTTGGTCCAGCCTCGGCACTCTGCAGTGCGCGGCTGCTGTATTATTTCAGAAAATTCAGTTTTTATGTAGAAAATAAAAGAAACCACGAAGAGAAGCAGTAGCTTCTAGACAGGTGAGCGAGAGGGAGCAAGGTGCGCGTGCATGGGAGGGACGAGGGCCAGGGGGGCTCAGGGGGCTGCACTCACCCCTGGGAGGTGATCCCCGCTTGGTCCCCACTGCTCTCTGCCTGGGACAAGCTGTTGAAGGCCAAGCGCGCTTGCCTGGTGGAGGATACAAACCTCCGTAGCCAAACCCTCGACGGCTGAGGCTTTAGTCTCTCATCGGCCCCCCGGTAGAGTCAAACGAGGTCTGGCACAGGGTCATTAGGAACAGGGATGTCCATCCCCTACAGGAGAACGTCAATAAGCCCTCTATTCCTGCGTCTCCCCGCACCGATCTCCTCTGTCCTGCTGATTTACTATCTACACTTCCAATATGGATTCTCCTTTACGCGGAACTCAGCTTTAAAGTTTTTTTTTTCATTTTGAAATACTTTCAAACTTATAGGACCGTTTCAAAAATAATACAAACTCCACGCAGAGAGAACCCCACCTCACCCCTACCCCCCAGGCCCTGCTCCACCTCCACCTGTTCGTCTGTCACTCCACTTTCTGAGCACCTGGATGGAGGCTGCACACACCACGCCCTCAGACACGTCATACTGCCTTGCACGTTTCCCGAGGACAAGGGTGTCACTTGGAACTCCTTGCCCTGCAGCTGGAGGGACTCTGACACACAGCTTCCTGTCTACACTCCAGTTCTCTCACAGGGCCCGAAACTGCCTTTGGGCCCTTCCTCCTCCGTGTCAAACCCCATCCATGACCTGCCAAGCCCCGGGGGGAGCGTCCGCGGACCTGTGGGGCCCACGTTCGTGCCACGGCGGCCGTCTGTGGCCCCCGTGAGGTCACGGTGTGCACGGCCAGGGCACCTGCACAGATGGCAAGAGTAACCTCAGGGCGCGACGGGTGACCGTCTCGGACGCGCAGGCGGTGGCGAGTGGCTGGCACTGCCCGTGCTCGTAACACTACTCAGCGGGGAGCTCCCACGAGGTCGTCTCAAATGCGGCTCTCTAGCACCAGCTCACAAAATCCCTCAACTTCAGCCGTGGGCACGCTCGTGGGCACGCGCAGCCTCGGGGTGCCTGCTCAGCTGTCCCCGGGTCCCCAACTCCCCTGAATGTCACCGCAAGGAAGCTCACCCCACCCTGGCCCTCCCAGAGCCCCACGTGCCGTGACGTTTATGTACCCACGACCCTTGTCCTCTCCCGCCTTCCGAGGATGTGCGCTCCGAGGGCAGGATGTCTGCCAGGCTCCTGGTCGGCCGCCCACCAGGCCGGCGCCTGCCGGGGCAGACGTACACGCCGTCGAGTAAGAGCAAGAGCCAGGCTGGCGAGGGTCGCGAGGCGAGGTTAACGAGCCCCAAAGCCTTTCTCCTCCTCTGGTAACACGGGGTAATTTCCCCGTGCCGCCACAGAGCAGTCCTGATTTTAGGTACACGAGCTCCTGAAAGGCAATTCGTGAGCCTAAGTTGTTCTGTGAGCTAAACTGATGAGCAGTGGCCCACAGTCCTTCCTCTGATGCGACAGATTCTCCCCGTAGGGTTCCCTTTACTGTGATTAAAAAAAAGAGCAGGTTCAAAATGGCGGCAAGAGAGAACCAAATTAGCTGCTTTCATCTGTATGGTGTCTCTGACTTTTCAAAGCATTCCCTAAGTTTGTTTTTTCATTTAACTGTGGAAACATTAGAAAAATAGATCAGAAAAAGGAAAATTACAATCACCCCAAATCCCGTCACCCACAGCCCACCAAATTCCATCCCTTCCCAATCGTCCCGCACACGCAGCTTTGCTCACACAAAGCACTCGCATTTCTTTAAACGATGCTCAGTGGTGGATTTTGCACGTGTTCATTGCGAATGTCCATCCCAGGATGCAGGCTGCAGGCCTGCGCTGTGACTCAGCAGCCGCCCTGTTCTGCTGAGCCCAAGTACCCTGCTACTCGTGTCGACGGCCCGTGGTTGAGGGTCCCTGTTCTTTCCCACCCTGCTACCTTCACCACCCCCCAGGCAGCGGGGGCCGCAGTGTCACCCCACACCCCAGACAGCGGGGTCTGTATCATCACTGCGTCCCCTCCCCAACAGACTGTGGGGTCTGTATCGTCACTGTGTCCCCCACCCCCAGACAGCAGGGTCTATATAGCCACTGCGTCCCCC
>JAQZBX010071568.1:0-15207 GCA_029593785.1 Cabassous unicinctus | reverse complement strand
AAAGAATGAAGACACTTTTTATTAATTGACTGACATAGAATAATTTAAGAGATATCATGAAGTAAATGAAGCAAGATGCAAAACAGTGGGTATAGTAACCAACTATTTGTGCATAAAAGAGGACATGTGTATGTGTATGTGTATATAACTTACAATTTATACTTCCAACTGCATAGAATGTCTCTGGAAATCCTAAGAAATGGTGTCGCTGGTTTTCTCCAAAGAAGGGAAATGAAGCACTGCTGAGTGGAGTGGGAGGGAGACTTTTCACTACACATCCCTTGGCATCTTGGATTTCAAGCGATGTGAACACATTACTCACCAAAAAATTAATTAATTAAAATTTTACCTAAATAAATCCAAATCAGTGTCTATTTAAAATTACTTCATAGTCAAAGTGCTTGAAAACACACAAAACATACATGAACACTAAATTTATAAGAACTTGGGATCAGTAATAAATATAGGATATGAAACCAATGAAATAGCAATTTTGTAAATTTGAGCAATTTTATTAGAAAGGATTGAATGGATAGCCTAGTTTTAGGGGGAAAAAAATAGCAGTGGGTCTGAAAAGTTTGTAGTTTTATGTTCGTCTAATTAGAAAAAAAAAACAAAGAACAAAGAAAATGTATCAAAGATGGACAGCAGGGCCCTTAGATAAATTGAAAACATCCAGTACAGGAAGAACACACTTCTGCCACCAAAGACAGGTGGGGGTGGTGGAGCATGCAGGTGAGTGAGCTTATGAAGAAATCTGAGTCATATCAGACAACAGGTCCCATCCTCACACTCCGAATGAACATCTTTAGAGCAGAGAGGGGGACCCAAAGCACCTAGAACAGTCCCTGACAGACAGGGGGTATGCAAAACTTGAAGAAGGCATGATGAGTGAGGCTGCCCCACACGCCACGGGCCTCGTGACCACACAGGGCCATTCTGGAAGGCCTCGCTGTGAGTTCATCCTCTCTACACTCTAAATAATCCAGAGACTTAATCGTACACTCAAGTACACAGAGATTTTCCATGGTTAATATGGAAAAAGGAACTTAGCTGCAAAGACCTTGAGGCTAAACTAGTGGCCCTGGAAACCACAAAGGAAGGGCCAAAACCTAAAACCTATGGGCATCTACATGGTCTGCATCGCCAGGCAGGCTCACTGCTTTGCATGTTGATTTAACTTCACAATGCCCTGCCAGGGGAAGTGATCATCGTCTCCCTTGTGCTGATGAGACCCGGCTCCAAAGTCCCGGTCCATACCCCTCCACGCACCCCCAGCAGGAGACTGCACAGTGCAGTGACAAGGAACACAGGCTTCGGGCCGGGCTCCCTGCCACAAAATGCTGGCTTGGACACCGACTAGCCTGTGTGACCTTGGGCAAATTATTAAACCTCTCTATGCTTCTCTGCAAACTGAGGATAATAACAGTTCTCCCTCACAGGGTTGCTTGAGGATTGAGTGACTTCATACATACATAAACTTAGAGCAGTGCCTAGCACCTAGGAAGTACCAGTTATGATCAGTTCACTGTGTTTTAGCACTCCTTGTTTATGGCCACTCGTGGCTTCGTCATACATCATGTTAACGTTTCTCATTGGGTAGGAACTAGGCAGGGTGCTAAGAACACAAAGATAACCAAAACTCAGCCCTTATTCTTGAAAGAATCGTGATAAACAGGTCAATGAGACATAAAAACAAATCATTACCTTAGTATAGTCTTGGCCTAAAGGAAAACTGTTTGATTAACCTGACAAACAACAAAAAAGTACAACTTGGGGTGTTGACAAGTGTCTGGTGCCTAGTCATGCCATTGTTACCATCTCCTAAGGACTTAGCAAGGGTGTAATATGGTTCCCACTTCCCAGCTAAAATGATGACTAACAGTCTGGGCTGCCCAATCCCCATCTGGACTTCTTTTCCTAGCCTCGGGATTCTTACTAAACTAAGCCATTTTGCTTTATGGCAACAAAAATAAAAAGACTTTAGTTTTCAATTGCAATGCTGTTACAGCTCCCCTGAATTCTTTCCTAGATCTATTGCCACCACTCACAACAAATGTCCCAGTCTATAGTGCTCTGAAGTATTTAACTGCTCCACAATTCTGTATTATCTTTACTTAATGAATGCAGAAAAGAAAGTTCTTCCTGTATCTTGCCCACAGTTACACACAAATAGAGGGAGAGTATGAGTAGGTGCCAGGCTTCTAGAAAGCTAGCTCTAGGGCACGATTGTTACATTCACTAATATGATATAAACATATAAGCTCAGAGAGGCCAAATCCTCTTCCCTCTCTGCTAGGCCTAATTGGTACTCCTGGTACTCTTGATGCATGCGGGCATAGCCCTTACCCCATGGAGTAAAATCACTTCATGTACAGACAACAATAAGCCTGTAATGTAAGCTTCTAGGGGGCACAGGTGCCATCCTTTTCCCCCGAGGTATCTCTGAGCCTGGCACAGTGCTTGGCACCCGGCAGGCATTCTAGATAGAGCTGCTGCAAGAATGAGAGATGAGGAGGCTAAGAGGGCCTCCCAACTCCAGTAACGAGACCAATCACAGCCCAATCTTCCAGGGTCCACTGACAAAGAATTCCTTGTCCCTGTGCAGAGTAGTCAGGCACTTTAACTCCTTCTGGCAAACACTGTGTTTCAATGAGTATAAGGAACTACCCTGAGAAGAAATAACGTCCTAAAAGCAGAAATGGAAGGAAAGCCCTAAGTTTAAAAAAATAAAAATAAAAGTTTGGGTTCAGAAAACTTTTTGACTGAGATTCTGCATCAGTTTAATATCTGACTATAGGCAGTGGGTGTGGAATCTTCGGAAAACCAATGCAAACTCCGTGCACTTGCATATGTAATCTTTAGACAAGGCTATCTCCATGGAGCCAGGCAGACAAGAATGTCTGGCCATTATCATCACTCCGAAGTCTGCTAAGTTGATTGTCCCCTCCCCTCTCCTTTATTTACCTTTAATAGGAGTCCTTGAAAGCGAGGCACACAGGATCCTGTTTATGAGACTAGTCACTGTTAAGGATCTTTTCTCCCAGTGGAAAATGTAATTGCAGGTTACAAAGTGGAGTGATGTTAACTAGCTTTGGTATTAGCTTTCCATGTTAACCATCTTTGGTATTACCTTTGAATGCTACATTCATTGCATTTGTTACAAAGTTATGGCTCTTTCAAGAAATATAGCTGATAGCGACTAAAGGAGAAGAGCACTGTTTTAATTTGGATAAATTAATATGAGTTCTTGTATTCAAGTCATTCAGCTTTATAGGGTGCCTATGCACAGGGAATACTGGCGTGATTAAGACATTGTTTGCCCTCAAGAAATTGGCATAGATACAAATTATTATGAGAGATGCAATAATAAAAGGTGTTTAGAAATGTATATACTTTTTCCTATGTGCTTCCAGGAACAATCATGAAGTGTCCTGAAAGGGGACTGTGAAGGATGCCGGGAGCTCCTGGGTGGGCAGCTTTCCAGTCAGGGCCAGCCCCACCCTAGGGGTGGGTCCTGTGAGCTGTCTCCTCCTCCTGGCATGCTGTGTATAAGGGTAGGGGTTGGGGGTGGGGGGGGGTAGGTAGAAAAGTAGGCCTGCTCTATAATGAAAGGCCTTGGAGTCTGGCTAGCACTTTTCTACACATAATGGGGATCCAGGGAAAGACTATACGCAGGGGACAGGTGGGATCACGGCTTTGTCTTAAAATGGAGGGCAGAGGTATACAGGATGGGCTGGAAGGAGATGGAGTCAAGGCCAGGGAGTGTGCTACTCCAAAGGATTAGGGGGTTAGAGGGTGAGTCTGGTTGCTGAGGTGAGGCCTGGGAATGGAAAGGGGGAAACAGCCATTGGGTCCAATTAGACCTGGTAAGGATATGCTAGATGGTGAACCCCAGGATGGATAGAAATGGACTGTTGAATCGCATTAAGCGGGATGCCGGGGCTGAGGGCTGAGGAAGCAGCAGTCCAGGCTGATTTCTGAATTAGCTGGATTGAGAAACTGCTAACTTCCCTACAGAACTCTGGGGCCAAAGGGAAAATATGATAAACTGATGTTACAACTGGTAATAGAATTATATCTAAAAGGCTAAGCACAATTATTCAAACAAACAAATTAGAGTTGTTTACTGAGAGGCAGTGACTCAGGCATATAATCTCTCAGTTAAGGCACCATCTAACCCAAATAAATATTTGAGCCACCCAACTGCCTATTTGCTACAGAAGACCACAAAGAAATACATGACACATTTTTTTCCCTTCAATAAGTTTAAAATCTTATTAGGGACACTAAACATCATAAATAAAAAAGGATATAAAATGATGCTTATTTAAATACAAAAAATATATAATTCAAATATAATAAGTGGGGAGGAGAAACGTTAAAGGTTAACTGGACCTCAGGCGCGACCCAAGCACAGTGACCTTTGTTCACCTCCAGGGTCTGCTTAATCCCGTACAGTTACTCTAGAGAATCACTAAATATGGCTAGTGTCAGGAACAAGGACATCCAGGGCCTCCTATTACCAAGAGAGGAAGAACACGACGTACATGAAGGACACGGAGCCTAGACAACTGGATCTGTTGTATCAGGAGGCGTTTTCTAATGGGAATTGACATGGTCTAAAGGGAAAGGAATAAGGAAAGTTGGCAGGTACACAAGGGAAGTGGCACAGAAGGCCAGAAATATGGCCTAAGGGACACGATGAAATGGAGCTCCAAAGTCACTAAGGGAAATTTAAGTAAAAACAATTATTAGCCAATAAGTAAATCAAAAGTCTGTTCTTTCCCAGGCCCTGGCTGTCTCCTTGACCCTGTATCAAGGAGAAACCTAGCATAGATAAGTTGGTAAGCACTTAGGTACAGCCAATCTGCAGGAAACAACCCCCTCAAGGTAAATCATGATTTTCGTTGGACGAGGGTTAACAGAGGTTGATTTCACTGTTTTATTGGCATGTGACTCTTGAGGAGAGGGTGGGCTGCTGTGAATTTGATTTAGTAAATTTTGGTGTTTTCCAATCTAAAATTGAGCTTTTAAAGTTAAGGTCATTCAATATTTCCAAGTTTATCAGCCTCTGAAAGTAAATATGAGGGCACTTGTCAAAGGTTTTCCTTGCCCTACTTTAGCTGAATAAATGTATAAGACAAATGCCAAAGCACCTAATATACAAAAACACTTGGGCAAAAATACGGCAAAGCAAGCTTTTTTTAATCTTAGGAAGAATCTATTAGGTATCATCTGACTTTATTTTTAATGAGGGGACAGGAGATTTAAATGCTATGGTTTAACAGTGAGTTGGCCTAGTTGCTATTTAACAAAAGAACTACTTGACAAATCCAAACTTGTCTCAGACTTCTGTGTGAGGTATCTAATCCTTCTCAAACCTAAATTCTCACTGGGTCTCTACAGCATGTTATATTATCCAGGTACTGTTTCTCACATACTGGTAATATGATGCACCAAATGTATTCTAGCTCCTGTTCTCTGACACTACTGGCCTTTGAAAAACAAATTTTAAGTCATAATTGTAAGGTTTTACTGAAAGAACTGCACCAAACTTCTATCCAAGCAATATCCTGTTGCAAAATAAGGAGAAAGTACTAGAGATAATCATTGCCAAAGAACACAGAATGAATAACTTTCATTTAAGAGGTCATTACTTAAAATCTTTATGGAAGAAGACAGAGACCTTTGTAATCTGCTTTAAAGGGTCACAAATTGTTACCAAAGAATAAGTAATATATAGTGAGTACTCATTGTATTAATAGGACTTAAGATTTTATATCATGTAAGATGCATTATTAACTAGTGCTTCATTATGTATTTTCTGTCTCTGTATAAAATTAGTGGGAGGAATAAAATGATCACTTTGGGAAATGGCTATAGTCTGAAGTTCATATTATGCTTTTTCTATTACTTTTGACCACCTCTTAAAATTCACATTCATTTCTTTTTCACCGCTGCAATTTATTGACTGCTTTGGCAAAGTATGTTGTAAAAGGGGAAATTCCAAAAGAGTGTGTGACTTTCTATATTAATAAAGAGGAAGATAGATCTATTCTGAAAGAGCCTATATAATATTAAAGATAAAAGGTTGAAATGACCTGCTCATTCTTGCTTCTCATTTTTAAAATAAAATGCCATAATTGCTTTTCTAATTTCCAGAGATACTCTCTCACTAATTTCATCACTGCCAATCCATATGTGAGATGAAGTTAAACTGAAGTTAATATGAAACAGGCATTTATGTTAGTCATTCAAAGCAATGTCCATTTTTCCAATGCCTTTATCCTTTTTCTCAATTACAGAGCAAACTACATTTTCATTCAATGACAAATATAATTTAGAAGGCATTAGCATACAATGAAATCCTATAATAACAGCTGTTTATTGAGTGCTTACTATTTCCCATGCACTGAGCTAAACACAAAGATTATTTTTTAAAAATACAGATAAGGAAACTGAGGCTTAGCAAAATTAGGTGGCTGCACAGCTATTCAGTGGTAAAAATCAGACGACACAATGAAGGTAACCATAATTAGGGGCAAGAAAGATTTATCTCCAGAATTAGAAATATATTCTTGGTCAGATAACATAGAAAGGTCTAGTCTTATCCCACTGCATAGTATTAGCAGAAGGCTTTAGAATAATAGTAGCAGACTCCCTCAGTCATTAAGGGTAAGCCATCATTACATATGCTTTAATACTATAAGGTAGTTTCATTCAAAGAGACAACTACTTCCATAATAAGAACCCAAAGTCAAATGGATTATGGAAGTAGGAACAAGTGTGGTGTGGGAGGATATTAATAGTTTTATGAAAATCTGAAAATTTGCAGTGATTCTCAAGGGAGGTCCACTGGCATTCGTGTCTGTGTATGTCTGTGTGCACAGGAGAAAATTCATTCTTTGTTGTACAATGTCCCACACATTGCAACATATTTAGCATCCTTAAGCCCCACCCACTAAATACCAGAAGTGTTGCCCCATGCTTGGGACCACCAAAAATACCCTGAACACATCTTCTGCTCTCCCTGTTGAGAACCACTGATTGTAGGATAAAAATACTGGAAGCCAAGTAACTAACATACACTGAGTGAGATACACATGCTAGGTACTCTGTGAAGTGCATTTATACATAGATATTCATTTAATTTCTGTAAATTCATATGGGATAAGTACTTACTCTATCCCCATTTTATAGGTGTGGACTCTGAGGCTGAGAGAAAGGACACACAGCTAGTTTTGAAACCAACAAATCCTGGCTCCAAAACTACACTCATCAGGATTGGTCTTTTAAACCATAATGGCGTGGGTAGGCACGACTTTCCTTTCCTTAAGGAGGTTCATTCAAAAAATATAAGTCCTTGTAAGTATGAACCACAGCATGTGTGCCTGTTACAAACCAGAGATGTATTAGTTCCCTGGGGTGAGAATGAAGGGCCACACGCAAAGCAATACATATCGGAGCTACATGATGTGGGTGTCAAGACTTGGGCTGGGTAGTCCCTATGAACAGGTATGAATTGGAAGTGCTTTGAGTATGTGTGTGTATGCTTGCAGGGGGATAAGAGGGCTGTGTTATGCTTAATTTATTTGATACATATAAAATTTATGATGCCCCAGGCACAGTTACAGTTGCTTACAATATCTCATTTCAGTATGTCAGGTGGTGAACCGGCTGGGTGGGCACTATGTGATGTGTGTGCTGGTGGCCTGTGTGGTATGGTGGCATCCATGAGGCAATGGTAATGCTGTGCTGGATGGGGAAAGGTCTGCTGTGATGTGCCTAGAGCAGCAGTTTGTGTTGCAGTATATTGGGGTAGTGTTTGAGAACAGGGGGAAGGGTTATGGCAGGTGACTTTGTGATGTAGGGGCAAGTGTTGCATGGGAAAGGATTGTGACTGGCCTCCAGTGTGCAAATTTGTCTGTTTGGCATGTAATGCTGAATACTGGAGGAGTTCCACAGGCAGGGGTCTGGATTGTGTCCTGGGCGTGTGTGGGTGTGGGGTGCTGTATTCTGGAGGTGCTGTGGGTTGGCGTGTCTCATGTGTGTAGTGGTGTGTCCGAAAGTGGTGCATCGGAGATGATTCATGCGGTGTGCTGTGTAGGGAAGGGTAATGGAGGGGCTGCAGAAGGAGGGGGCCAGAGTCGTGACGTGTGTGGGGAGCGATGCTGAGTGCAATAGGAGAGGGGGGCTTGTGCTAGGTGACCGTGGGTGTTAGGGATGTGGCCCGAGGCGCGGTATGGGAGTGGGTGGTTTTGAGAGGTGGGAGGGGTTGGGGGAGAGCGGAGGGGGGGTACGGGCATACGCTAGTACAGAAGAGCTGTAGGGGAGGTGGCTGGGGTGTGCAGTGATCCACCGGCGGGTGGAGGAGCTGTGTGGGCGGCATGTCTGCTCGGGCTGCGACTGTGTGCGAGGAGCAGCCAGCCTGCTTCCTCACCCCAGAGCCACATCGGGCCACCCTCCCCGCCCTTGCCTCCCTTCCGCCTCTTCCCTTCGCCCGCGCGCGCTCCCCTCGCGCGGCCGGGCCCGCCTCACCTGGTAAAGGCGAAGTACATGAGGCTGACGATGGTGAAGCTGAGCAGGGTGATGGTGTGCGGCCGGTAGAAGAAGTCGATGGTGATGTCCTCCACTTGCTGCTCATTGATCATCCGGAAATGCATCTTGTAGTTCACATCATCTTTGCTCAGGGTTCGGCTCCCCACGCAGGACGCCATGGCCCGCCTCCCCGTCCTGAGGCGGCGGCCCCAGCCCGCGGAGGCTGGGACCCAAGAGGTGGTGAACCGCGACAGGCCAGCGGAGGGGCGGCGGGGCCAGGTCTGGCGCCGAGCAAAGGCTGGGAACCCAGGCGAGGACCGGCGCGGGAGGGCGGGGTCGCGGCACTGCCGACGCGGTCTTGGGCGGGGGGCGCCGCCGACTGTCCCCACACTGGAGCTCTGCAAGCGCTATCTCCAGGCACTCAACGCGGGTCTTCAGACTCACAAAAAAAGAGGTCTGATGGCAGAGCGAGCAGGAGAAGGAAGCTGTGGCTCTTAGTGGCTCTTGGCCCCCGCCCCGCACGCCGCCCGCTCCCCCCCGGCGCAGACTAGCATATGGTCTCGCCCACGCGGGCCGCAGCCCACGTGGGACTCGGAGCGCGGCGGCGCGCGGCCCAGCCGGCGGAAGAGCGGGCGCGCGGGGCTTGGGGGTAGGACGCCGCCCGGGCGACCCGGGCTGTCACCGCGGTAGAGGCGAGGAGGTGCAGGCCTCGGCACAGGTAAAGTTAGGAGCCGCCAGAGCTGGAGGTGCTGGGACTCAGGACCCAGGCGTACTCGCGTCCGGGTCGCGCCACTGGACCTCGCGGCCTTTGAATCTTCGTGGCCCAGTCGGGGGCGCTTGGTTTTGGTGTGGTCTTTTGTTGTTGTTGTTTTCCTGGCTGGTGTGACAGAAAGGCAACCACGCCTGTTCATTAGCGCGTTTATGCGGAGGACGCCAAAGGAGGCTCAGCGTGTAAACGGACTTCCTGCGGAAGTTCGGTTTGGGAAACTAAAATTGACTTGTTAAAATGACCTAGGGAGGGCGTGAAGAATTATTTGGGAACCCCTTTATTACGAAGCTTACCCCTCCCCACCATAATATCCTGATTCCACGTGTTAGCCTTACAAAGTTAGACATTTTGAACCCTTGAAAAAGCAAGGTTTCAGTGCCAACTCCTATTCCCATCGAAATTCTAGACACAGAGTTGAGAACTGATGTCTTAAAGGACTTAGTTTTTCATTAATCGCCCTGGAGTTGTGTTTGAAGACTTTTTTTCATCACTACGCAGGCCTTTTTGACACATATATAAATGTCTTTCTTTCTCTTGCATGCTGTGTAGGCTCGTCAGTTAACCATAGTTGCCCTTGATTCATTGCACACATTGGAGCAGCGCGAGGCTCTGGGCTAGTGGGGAATAGTGACCGCGAGGGTGGTTCCCGAGGTGAGGCGCTGCTCTGCTCTCATGAGCGAACTCTTAGCCAACTGTTATGCTGGATAGACAGCAGTGAAATGATATAGAGAAGAAAGTGCAGTTGTAAATAAAAATAGAAGGGTAAACACTAATTATATGCGCATATGTCTTTTAATTTATTTGGATGAGATTCATCCTGCCTGATGTGGGAAAAGTATTAAGTCTGGAAAGGCTGAAGAGCGAATTTGGGGTTGCAGGAGTTTCTTTTGAAATAGGATGAAATGCATAGATAACTTAAGAATCAAAAAATTTTAGAGCTGACAGGAACCTGAAGAGGCATGTACGTGTAATTGTTTTTTATTTTTATTATTTAAAGCATGGTTGTTGAACTCCAGCATGGACCAGGCATTGTGGTAGACCACCACAAGAAACTTAGTTTTGTCAAGGTAGCATGACCAAGGCCTTCTGACTTTCAACTTAGCACCCTTATGACTTTGCCATACAGAGAATGTATGTTGTAGTTTTGAGGGAAAACTTGACAAGTCACATTTGCAGGCTTACTTCCAACCAAAAAAAATTTTTTTAAATCACCTGCCCACAAGGTTATTGTGAGTAATTATTTCCTATATCAAATCATTTCGGAGTGACAGTGAGGCTTTCCCTTTTATAAATCTCTTTTAACAAACCTCCTTAAATTACAGGTCTCCAAGAGACCGGTAGGCCCTCAAATAATTGCGAATTCATACCATAAACCAATCTGAATTCCATTGTGTAGAAAAACAAACCAAAAAGTCCTATGCTGAATGCACAACACTGTGATTATACTAAAGGCCATTGTACACTTTGAATAGATTGTATGGTATGTGACTATCTCAATAAAACTGCTTAAAAAGAAAAAAGTCTTATGCAAAAATTAAGTCAGCAGAATTCATTTGAATTTGGTTGTGTAATGAACAGAAAATGCTAACATTTATTCTATATGCTGGACCCCATGCTAGGTGTTCTATATGGCTTATCTTATTTGATGTAAAATTATGTGCATCGAATTTACCTTTCTAATTATGTTGGGCTAAATATAAAATTCCTTCATAAACCCCTAGTTTGAGGTAGTGACAGCCTTTCCTGATGAAAGGCTTTTTAAAAGCAACTACTTTATCTGTTAAAATATGCATGCTTTCAATGGTGGTTGCTTATTTCTGTCACTTCATTTTACTTGCTTGTTCTAACCTTTTCTTTTTGAAGGCTTTTTCTTTTTTCCTGCAGTTAAACAGAATTGAAAAAAACTGGTTTTGTTCAATTCTCTTTTGAGGAACAGCTTTTTCTGTGACATAATCAACAGTGTTCAGCTTTGAGGATGAAGCAAGAAACTGCCTTTACTCCTCTATTTAGCAATGATAACATTTTGATGATTCATTTAAGACAGAGTGAATTTCTTTTATTTTATTTTGTGATAAATTTATATACATATAATGCATTTGAATAATTGTGTTAATTTGATCAGCAATGTGCTCCTTAAATGTCTTTTAAACCAAGTTTCAAGAATACTTAATTGCACCATTTTATTTTCTTTTAAATGATTAAATTAATCGAGATTATTGGGTTTAGCCATGCTTTGAACATTTACAGAATTTTGTTTTAAATGTATTTCTTACACTTGTGATTTTGTTTTCTGTTTTTAAATTATAAAGCATATCTTTTACTTGTTTTCCTGTTCAAAAGTTCTGTCTGATTTATAACAGACTACTTTGTTTTTGGCTTTTCCTGTGCTTAAGAAACACCTGATTACATTAGTCATCTAAACTCATTAAACACCATTCATTTAGAATAGTAATTTCCAGTGTATCTTTTTGTTGTTTGAATTCTGTTTTAAACATTTAAGTAAGTTGAATTTGTCTTCTTTTCACAGTTACATTTTTCTTTTATAGACTACTTTAAGAAAAATGGCCTTGTCAGCCCAGAGGATACCCAGATGGTTCAGCACAATTAAATTGAGTAGCTTCGTTAATGCTACACAACTCAACAAATGTGTTCTGAGACCTGGGAAAACGTTTCATGGCTCTTCTGCTCAGCCTCTGTTGTCCTCTGACAATTGCATACTCCAGTGGGGATTTAAGACCTATAGGACTTCCTCCTTATGGAATAGTTTCCAGCCTACCAAATCAAGTAGTCAAGAGAATAATTCTGCCCAAAGCACTCTGCTTCCTTCCGTGAATCAACAGTCACAGAAGACACAAAAGATACCCAACTTTGATTCTGAGCTGTCTTTAGAAGGTAATTCTCCACTTCCAGGAAAGCAAGCCTTCCCCCAATCCCACCTTTTGTAGTTTGAACAGAGCTACCTGTTTACATCCTTCTATCCCATTTTAGGTCATATTTCATACCAAGCAAGCAAAAGAGAGGTGCCAGTTCCATTCATTTACTTTTATTATACCTTTGTTTTACTGATTTTTTTAAAAAAAACTTGTGGACTAATATGTATAAAATTATTTTATAGTTATATGTGTATCATTTGCTTTCTAAATATTTTATTTAGGTTCTTCTTAAAAATTTTTTTTTCTTTTGGTAATTAGCCCTATTAAGGTATAATTTACATAGAGTAAAATTAGCCTTTTGGGGGGGATACAATTGTGAATTTGACAATGCATGTGGTCGTGTAACAGTCACCACAATCAACATATAGAACCCAAAAAAGTTCCCTTATGTCCCTTTGTAGTCAGTCCTTTCCCTCCAGCCCCACCCCCTGGCAAGCACAGATCTCTTTTCTGTCCCTATAGTTTTTCCTTTTCCAAAATGTTATATAAATAGTTATACAGTACGTAGACTGACTTCTTTTACTTAAATGCATTTGAGAGTCATCCATGCTGTTGCATGTATCAGTAGTTCATTCCTTGTTGAGCAGTATCCATTATATGGCTATACCAGTTTGTTTATTCATTCCCCACTTGATGGACATTTAAGTTCCTTCCAGTTTTTGTCAGTTGTAAATAAAGCAGTAAGCATTCATATACAGGTTTTTATGTGGACACCTATGTTTTCATTTCTCTTGGGTAAGTTCCTATTCATATACAGGTTTTTATGTGGACACCTATGTTTTCATTTCTCTTGGGTAAGTTCCTAGGAGTGGTATTACTAGATGGTATGCTAAGTGTGTTTAACTTTATAAGAAGGTGCCAAACTGTTTTCCAAAATGACTACTATTTTGCGTTCCCTCCAACAATGTAGAAGACTTCATTTTGCTCTGTATCTTAGCACTTGGTATTGTCAGTTGGTATGTTTTGTTTTGTTTTGTTTTTTTAGCCATTCTTATAGTTGTACAGTCTTCCCTATTGACTAATGAAGTTAAGCATATTTTCATGTGCTTATTTGCCATCTATATAGTCTCTTTTGTGAAGTGTCTGTTCAAATCTTTTGCCTATTTTATGAGTTATTTGTTTTATTATTGGATTATGGGAAATCTCTATTCTAGACACTAGTTCTTTATCAAATGTGTTTTGTAAATATTTTCTCTCAGTCTGTGGCTCATCTTTTTTTAACAGTGTCTTTCAAAGGGAGATTTTGAATTTTGATGGTATCCTTTTTATCAGTTTTTTCTTCTGATGCGTGTTTTTTGTGTCCTTAAGAAATCTTTGCCTAACCCAAGGTTGCAAAGATTTTCTGCTGTGTTCTCATCCAGAAGGTTTATAGTTTTAGGTTTTACATTTAGGCCTATAATCCGTTTTTAGTTAATTTGCTTATATGATACAGGAGATGGGTCAAGGCTCTTTATTTTATTTTTACATATGTATGTCCAGTTGTTCCAGCACCATTAGCTTAAAATTGTGAATTCATTAAATAAGTGTGTGTGTGGGAGTGGAGCTACACTGAGAGGAAATGTGTCCTTTTGCCATTCTTTTTAAATTCAGTTCTATAGACTGCTGTACTCTGTGTAGAATCTAGATGATTGTGCGTTTAATGACCAGTTTAAAATTATAAATCAAATACAAATTATGGGAAGCAGCTGTGGCTCAATTGGTTGGGCTCCCGTTTACCATATGGGAGGCCCCGGGTTCGATTACCGTGGCCGCCTGGTGAGGGCAAGCTGTCCCGCGCAGTGCGGCGAGCTGGCATGGCAGGATGGCGCGACAGGGAGACAAGCAGACAGAGAAAAACGCAAAACAAATGGACACAGTGAGCACGGGCAGCAAGGGGGCGATAAATAAGTAAATAAAATAAATAAATAAAAAAAGACAAGTTATCAGTAAAACAATGCTGTGGCAAGTCATGAAATAAAATGTTTAAGGCTTCAGAAATTTAGTAGAAGCTTAATTGACAGAAACAAAGTAAGGTTTCATCAACTAATTTTCCTATATTCACTTCCTCAGTTAACCTGCCTTTAAACAATACAAAGAGCAAGTTCTCTATCTTTAACCCTGAGAATTTTCAGTTTACAAGGATTTCTGTTAGTTGGGATTGAGGGAGATGTTTTTTCCCTTTCAGGCATCTAAAGAAACCTAGCATAGACATGCATATAAGAATTATGATAGTTACTTTTAGACCTTTTTTGCTTTCCTCGCTCCACATGGTTTTCTACCTGAAGAGTTACAAGAAGTTGAATTGGCAGTTCTGTCTTTGGAAAATCTTTTCATCCCATTGGTTGAAACTGATGGTGAATTAAAAATTGAACAAAAGTGCACCTTTTTTTTTTTTTTTTTTTTTTAAAGATACTTAGATTATACAAATGTCATATAAAAAATATAGGGAATTCCCATATGCCCCATTCCCCACACCTCCCACATTTTCCCACATTAACAATATCCTTCATTAATGAGGTACATTTGTTGAAATTGATGAACACATCTTTGGAGCATTGCCACTAAATGTGGATTATAGTTTACATTGTAGTTTACACTCTCTCCCATCCAATTCTGTAGGTTATGGCAAGATTTATAAAGGCCTGTATCTGTTGTTGCAATGTCATTTAGGACAATTCCAAGTCCCAAAAATGCCATGTATTATACCTGTTTTTCCCTCTCCCTGCCCTCAGAACCTGCAGTGTCCACTGCCTTCACATCAATGATATAATTTCTTCCATTGCTAGAATCACAATAAGTCTGTAGTAGAATACCAGTAAGTCTACTTTAGTCCATAGTTAATTCCCCAATCCTGAGGATTCTGGGATGATGATGTCCACTCCACCGCTAATTGAGATGGAAAAGAGCACCTTTTAATTCAACAAAGTACTGATCAAAGGTTTTGAGAGAAATAAACCAGGTTCTTGATAAAGAATACTTGTATAA
>JAQZBX010071567.1:0-15210 GCA_029593785.1 Cabassous unicinctus | reverse complement strand
CAAGGTCCTGTAGATGCTTCCCTACATTATCACCAAGATTTTTAAAGTCTTGCCTCTTATATTTAGATCTTTATTCCATCTTGCATTGATTTTCGTGTAAGGTGTGAGATGATGTTCCTCTTTCATTCTGTTGGGTATGAATATCCAGTTCTCCATGCAACACTTGTTGAAGAGGCAATCTCTCCCAACTGAGCAGGCTTAGTGGCCTTGTCAAATATCAGATGACTGTATAATTGAGGATTTATATCAGGACTCTCAATTTGGTTCCATTGGTTAATGTGTCTATCCTTGTGCTAATACCATGTGGTTTTCACCACTGTAGCTTTGTAGTATGTGATAAAGTAAGGTAGTGTGATACATCCAACTTAATTTTTCTTTTTTCAATATGTCTTTGGTGATTTGGCACCTCTAACCCTTCCAAATAAATTTTGTAGTTAGTTTTTCCAATCCTTAAAAATTACTGTTGATTTTTATTATTATTATTATTATTATTATTATTATTATTTGGATTACATTAAATCTGTAGATTAATTTGGGTAGGATAAACATCTTGATGATGTTTTGTCTTCCTATCCATTAACAGGGAATATTCTTCCATTTATTTAAGTCTTCTTTGATTTCCTTTAACAGTGTTGTTTCGATTTCTTTATATAAGTTGTTTTCATCTTTAGTTACCTTTATTTCTGGGTATTTGATTATTTTAGTACTATTGTAAATGGTATTTTTTCTTGATTTCCTCCTCAGATTGCTTTTTTTTGGTGTACAGAAATGCTACTGAATTTGGAGCATTGATCTCATAGCCTTTAATGTTACTGAAATCCTTTATATGTTTTAGAAGCTTTGTTGTAGATTTCTCAGGGATTTTTATGTATAGGATCATGTCATCTGCAAATAATGAAATTTTTACTTCTTCTTTTCCAATTCAAATGCCTTTTATATTTTTTCTTCCCTAAGTGCACGAGCTAGTTCTTCCAAGTCAATGTTAAATAGAAGTGGTGATAGTGGGCATCCTTATCCTGTTCCTGATCTCAGACATAAGGCTTTTAGGATTTCACCATTGAAGATGATGTTTGCTTATGTTTTTTCATATATACCCTTTATCATGTTCATAAAGTTTCTTTCTATTTCTATCTTTTGCAGTGTTTTTATCAAGAAAGGGTGCTGTATTTTGTCGAATGCTTTTCCTGCATCTACAGAGATCATCATGTGATTTTTTTCTTTCAATCTGTTTACGTGGTGTATTACAATGATTGATTTTCTTATGTTGAACCATCCTTGCATACCCAGGATGAATCCCACTTGGTAATGGTGTATAACTTTTTAGATATGTTGTTGAATGAGATTAGCAAGTATTTTGTTGAGAATTTTAGCATCTAGGTTCATTAGAGAAATTGGTCTGTAATATTCCTTTCTTGTGGTATCTTTGTTTGGCTTTGGTATTAGGGTAATGATGGCATCATAGAATGAGTTAGGCAATGTTCCTTCTACTTTTATTTTTGGAAGAGCTTAAGGAGAATTGGTGTTAGCTCTTTCTGACATGTTTGGTAGAATTCACCTGTAAAGCCGTCTGGTCCTGGGCTCTTCTTTGTTGGGAGGTTTTTGATGACTGAGTCTCTTTACTTGTAATTGGACTGTTGAGTTCCTCAATTTCTTCAAAAGTTAATGTAGGCTGTTTGTGAGTTTCTAGAAATGTGTCCATTTCCTCGAAATTATCATTCTTTTTGGCATATAATTTTTCAAACTATCGTCTTATGATACCCTTCATTTCTGTGGGGTCAGTAGTGACATCCCCTTCTTCATTCCTTATTTTGGCTATTTGCATCTGCTCTCTCTATTTCTTTGTTAGTCTAGCTAACGGTTTACCAATTTTATTGATCTTTTGAAAAAGCCAATTTTGTTTATGTTTTTCTAGCTTTCTTATTTTCTATTTCATCTAGTTCTGCTCTAATCTTTGTTATTTCTTTCTTTCTACTTACTTGGGGGTTAGTCTTTTGTTGCTTTTCCAATTCCTCCAGGTTTGCAGTTAGCTCTTCAATTTAAGCTTTTTCTTCCTTTTAATATATGCATTTATGGATATGAATTTCCCTCTCAGTACAGCTTTGGCTGCATTCCATAGGTTTTAATATTTTGTGTTGTCATTTTCATTTGATTTGAGGTAATAACTTATTTCTTTTGAGATTTCCTCCTTGACCCATTGTTTCTCTAAGAATGTGTTGTTTAGCTTCCATATCTTTGTGCCTAATCTCTTTCTCTGACCCTTAATGATTTCTAATTTCATTCCATTGTGTTCAGAGAAATTACTTCGTATAATCTCAATGTTTCTGAATTTATTGAGCGTTGTGCTGTGGCCTAGCATGTGGTCTATCTTGGAGTATGATCCATGTACACTTGAAAAGAATGTATATCCCACTGTATTTGGGTGTAGCATTCTGTATATGTCTATAAGATCCAGGTCCTCTAATGTATTATTCAGAGTCTTTGTTTCTTTATTGATTCTCTGCCTAGATTTTCTGTCTAATGGTGATAATGATATATTAAAGTCCCCAACTATATATGCAGAAGCATTTATTTCTCCATTTAGTTTTTCAAGTGTTTGCCACATGTATTTTGAGGCACCCTGATTAGGTGCATAAATGTTTATGATTGTTCTCTCTTCTTGGAAGGTTATGACTTTTAGTAATATATACTGTCCATCTTTGTCTCTTAAAACAGTTTTGCATTTAAAGTCTATTTTGTCCGATATTAGGATAGCTACTCCTGCCTTTTTTTTATTTTTTATTACTGTTTGCTTGTAAATTTGTTTTCCAGCCATTCACTTTCAGCCTCCTTGTATCCCTGGGTCTAAGGTGGGTTTCTTGTAGACAGCAGATAGATGGATCATATTTCCTTATCCATTCTGCCAATCTTTGTCTCTTGACTGGTGAATTTAATCCATTAATATTCATTGTTATTACTCTCAATGAATTTCTTACATCAGCTATATTTTCTTTGGGTTTATGTATGTCATATGTTGTTTTTATTTCTCCTTTTGTCTTTTTAGTTGTTCTTACACTCTCCTCCAACTCTCTCTCTCCTGTTTTTTCCTTTCAACCTGTTGAACTTCCTTTAGTATTTCTTGAAATGCAGGTTTCTTATTGGCCTATCCTCTTAATTTCTCTTTATCTGTGAATATTTTCAATTCTCCATCATTTTGGAATGCCAGCTTTGCTGGATAGAGAATTCATGGCTGGAAGTTTTTTTTCTTTTAGTACCTTGACTATGTTGTACAACTGTCTTCTTGCCTCCATGGTTTTAGCTGAGAAATCAGCACTTATTCTTATTGCGCTTCCCTTGTATGTGATGGTTCTCTTTTCTCTTGCTGCCTTGAGTATTTTCTCTTTTTCTTGAGCATTGTACATTTTGATAATTATATGTCTTGGTGTAGGTCTGTTGGGATTTACACTGTTTTGGGTGTGCTCTGCTTCCTGGATATGTACATCCATCTCCCTTAATAGGGTTGGGAAATTTTCTGCCATTATTTCCTTCTACACTCCTTCTGTTCCCTTTCCCTTCTTTTCTTCTTCTGGGATGCCTATAATGCTTATGTTTGTGCATTTTGTCTTGTCAGTTAAATCCCTAAGTCCTGCTGCATTTTTTCTATCTTTTTATCTATCTGTTCTACTATCAGTTTGATTTCAGATGTGCTGCTTCCTCATCACTAGTTCTTTCTTCTGCCTGTTCAAATCTGCTGTTATGTGAATCTAGCATCTTTTTGATTTCTTGGATTGTGCCATTCATCATCATCATATCTTTTATCTTTTTTTGTATGTTTACAATTTATTCAGTATGTTCTCCCAGGGTCTTCATAATATCCTTAATCTCTTCCTTCACTTCATTAAGTTAGTCCATGATATTTGGTTGGACATCTTTGATTAGTTCTTCGAAGTTCTACATCTCTTCCTGCTTTTTAGTTTGTTCATTGGAATGGTCCATGTCTTCCTATTTCTCAGTATGGTTTGTAATTTTTTGTTGCACTCGTCATCATTTTATCTTGATGGATTTATTCATTTTATTAGCTTCACTCTCTGCTCTAGAGTTCTATTCATCTGGTGGTTCTTTGTGTGTGTTAAGTTTTCTCTTTGACACTTTGTTCTTCTTGTATTTCCTTGCTTTTTTCTATGTTCTATTGAAGGAAAAAGATTAGGACCAGTTGAAATGAAAGAGGTAAGAAAGGAAAACCGATAATAGTAATATTGATAAAAGATAGAAGAGGGGCTGTGTCAGACTTACTAAAATGAATATTTAACTCATGTAAAGTGTAGCGTAGAGTAATTCAGGAAAAAAAAGTTAAGTTCTTATGATGGAATGGGAAACCAAATAGAGAAAAATATACAGAATGATTTAAAAGGCCAGAATGATGAGGACAGAGGGAAAGAGTAAAGAAAGGGCTAAAAGGAAAAAGTTAATAATAATAATAAAACAAAACAGAATAGACAAGATAGAAATTGACATCCGTGAAGTTGAGGACAAATGAAAATAGGTGGAATGTAAGAACCACAACCAAAAGCAGAAGGTGGAAAGATGAAGGAAGGACAAGAGATAATGTTTGTAGACAAAATCACTATACACAGGGAATGGAAAAATCAAGGAAGAAGAGGCACAGCAAAGAAGAAACAAGCTAGCAGCACCTAATTGAAAAAAAGGTGGGGGGAGGGTGGGGAGGAAAGAGGAAAGAAAAGCAAAAAAAGAACCCCAAACAAACAAAGAAAAACCAAACAAACACACAAGCTTGCAGTCAAACAAAGCTAAGGAAGAACAGCATTCCTTCTTGGGCCCTTGTGGAGCCTCTCAGCCTGCATTCTTCACTCAGTTACCCTGAAGGCTTCTCTCTGCAGGTTTTGAAGCAGATTTTAGTGATGAAATTAAGTTAAAAAAATTTTTTTGAAGAAATAAGGGACCCAAAAGAAGGCCTCTTCTGGACCACCCCCTCTCCTGAGGGGACCCTAAATAGGCCCGTGGAAACTTATCAAACACTTCCCAATGCCTGCCCTCCCCTAGGTTAGCTGAGACTCTGACACTCAGCATGGAATTATAAAATTGGCTGGCTCTGCCCGCTCCTGATCCAAGCCTCTGTGCCCCACAGCTATTAGGTAGATCAGGCTCCCTCAGCAGATTCGCCTCTTCCCTCAGCCCGGCACCACTTCTAGCCAGCTGGTTTGCTCCCAAAAAGCTGCAAGGGGGTCCAGGCAGCCTATCTGACAGAAAAGAACCCTTATCACACTTTGGCAGGACCCTCCCACTCTCAGGGAATGCTCCCTTTCACTTGGTTGCCAGGAGGGTGTGGCTTATTTGTCCGCATCCACGATTTCCAGTTGGGGAAAAAAATTCATGATTCTATATTGAGCAGTCCACCTCACTGTCCAGCTTCCTCCAGATCAATGTCCCCAAGGTTCTTACTCTGCAGGCTCCCAGAACAGACCACCTGGGCAATATCCTGTCCCCAATCAGCAGTCCTCCGTGAGAGAAATTGTGAGTACCCACGTAAACCGATGCCATTTTCTGCCTTTCCTCCGCTACTGAGTTTTGCACATTGATGTTAGATTCTGCCACTTTACTGAACTCAATTATCTGTCCTAAATGCTTTATTATGGATTTCTCAGGGGTTTCTATGTATAGGAATATGTCATATTCCAATAGTGAAATTTATTCTTCCTTCACAATTTAGATGCCTTTTATATCTTTTTCTTGATTAAGTGCTTGAGTAATACTTCTAAAATTATGTTAAATAAGAGCAGTGACAGTGGGCATCCTTGTCTTGTTCCAGGTCTTAGAGGGAAATCTTTAAAATTTCACCACTAAATATTATGTTAGTTGTGGGTTTTCATATATACCCTTTATCATGTTGAGGAAGTTTCCTTCTATTCTTATTGTTTGAATTGTTTTTATCAGGAAAATGTGTTGTATTTTGTCAAATGTTTTAGCAGAATTTCAACACCTATTCTACAGTTCATTGGACACACCCAGGACAAATAACAAGGAGATGGACAACACCCATCACAAACACACATCTTAAGGAACAAAGAATGTTTGCAAATGCAAAGCAATAAACTTCCATCCATCTGCCCCATGATATCTAAGCTCCCTCTTAATTAGAAGTAGAGTGAGTATCACCATCCCAAAATCCTCAAGACTGGGGAATGAACAATGGACTAAAGTAGACATTATTAATATACCATAGACTTATTATTCAAGCAATGGAAGAACTCTTATCATTGATAAAAAGTCAGTGGTCACCAAAGGTCTTGAGGGATGGGAGAGGGAAGAATAGGTGTAATATGGGGACATTTTTGGGACATTGGATTTGTCCTGCATGACATTTCAGTGACAGATACAGGCAGTTGTGTATTTTAACATAACCCACAAAATCGTGCAGGACAGAGTGTAAATAGTCTATGGATAGTAGCAATTCTTCAATCTGTGTTCAGCAATTTTGACAAATGTACCACTCTAATAAGGGAAGGTGTTGACGTGAGAAAGTGTGGGAGTGGAGGCAATGGGACACGTGGAAATCCTTTATGTAATTTGTGTAACATTAATGTAATCTAAATATTCTTTAAAAATAAAAAAATTTAGAAAACTGTATTTAGAGGTAATATAATTATATATATAGAAAGTCCTGAATATAATTGTATATATAGAAAGTCCTGAAGAATTGCCCACAAAACTCCTAGAATTAATGTGAATTAAGCATGATCACAGGATGTAAGGTAAATATTCAAAAATTATTTCTATTTTTATATACTAAGGAATACAAATTTTACAACATTCCATTTATAATAGCATCAAAAGCACAAAATACATGGGCATAATTTAATAGCAATATAATTATAAGATCTGTATACTGAAAGTTTCAAAATATTCCTGAGATATATTAAAGAAGATTGAAATGGAAATACCAGGTTCACAGATTGAAAAACTTGATATTATTAGGATGTAAATTCAACATAATCCCAATCAATATATGAGCAGTTTTTTTTTTATAGAATCTGAGAAGCCAATTAAAAATTTTATGTGGTAATTCAAAGCACCTAAAATAAGCAAAATAATTTTGAAAAAGAACAAATTTGGAGAACTATATACTACCTGACTTCAAGATTTAGCTTCAGTAATCAAGAATAAAGGTAGACATATTCATCAACAGAAGAGCATAAACAGTACTGATACATGCTGCAACATGGGTGTTCTTTGAAAACATACTGTGTGAAAGAGACCAGACAAAAATGCCACATATCGTATGATACTATTTATATGAAATGTTCAGAACAGGCAAATCCATCAAGACAGAATGTAAGTGAATGGCCTCCAGAGACCAAAAGGAGGGGAGAATGGGGAGTGATTGCCAGTTGGTACAGGATTTCTTTTTGGGGTGATAATATATTCTGGAATTAGATAGTAGTGATGGTTCTATAACCTCATGAATATATATATATTTAAAAACACTGAATTTTACACTTTAAAAGAGTGAATTTTATAATATGGGAGGTATGTTTTAATAAAATGTTGAATTTAAAAGAATAAAGAGCCTTGAAATATAAAAAAATTTGCTACAAAAAATTCCCAGAAAATTTGGTAGATTGAGAACTAATTTAATAATTCAAATCATAATTATTTCCATCCTAATTATCTTCTTATGGTTCATATCATCTGCACATATTTTTGGGTTGTGGCAATTCAAATTTCCCATTTATAAAATATCTTGGTCAAAAGTTGGTTTAGAAAGTGTATGAAGACCTAAGAAACTGTAGAAGACTGGTGAGGTTAACATGTGAGGGATTTTACACCCACACCTTTTTTCTTCCACTTAGTAATTGCTGTCAGTAAGCAGTTGTTAGCTGAAAAGTCCAGCAACTTGCCTGGATCCCAAGTAATGATTTGAGCAATAGGAGCACATGGGAATGGTTGAGTCATAATTGCCAATCTCATGTTATGGCAAGGAAACTCCAAATCATTTCTTCTGGACTCCAGTCCCGTTAAAGCAAGGATACTTAAAAAAGGGTCTGGGAGCTTGATTTGAAATTCAAATAAACATTATTCTTGTGGGGTCATGTTTCTCCAGGTGTGATATATTTATTAAATAACACACATTGTAGTGTAGACTTAGTAGGAGTCTGTGATTTTCACCTGACAGGAAAAGCGGTCCATGGAACAAAAAGTTTAAGAACCCCTGGGTTAAAGGAACTTAAATATTGGTGGACATTTCAAAAGGAGAATTTTCAAGGCATTTTTTACACAACATAGCTGTTCAAATTAGAATAAAATTCAGCCTTTCTACTGTCTCCAATTTTTTTTTTGTTTTAATCTTCTAAAATATTTGATTTACAATGTCACATGTTTATATTCAGCAAATTATAAATAACCTACTTATCATACTGGAATTAAATATGTTAAATATGCATATTTTAAAAATATTTTAAAGCAGCTGCATCATATTCTCACCAAGAATTTGTATTTTTAAAATATATGATTTACAAACTTGCAGCATTCCAAAATTATTGTTGAACATTATGAGGTACTAGGCATAATTAAAAATTAAGTTTAAAATAAAAAAAGAATCACATTTCCTACCACAATCATAATACAAATGATTACTCCAGAGTCATTTTCATTCAGGGATCTATGGTATTAGACTGTAATCATGACCCTCTTTCACTGCAGCAATGTGCTCCCTTGGCCTTTTTTCTTTGGAATCCTGAAAACTTTCTATTTCAACTTGAGACCAAATAAATCTCAAATATGTACCTCCATATTCTTGTAGAAATCATTCCAACAAAATCTGAATAATGCAGTCAGCCCATAAATAGCCAAAATCAAGACTATGCGCATACAGTAAAGTAATACAAATCATTAAGCATTAATTAGCAAGTAAATTGCAATTACTCAAATAGTGTATCTGAAATTATTTGCATATTGATAGTCTGGCAGGAATTGAGGAAACCTCTTCAAGAGACTACAATTTCTTCTTATTTGATTCAGGGTAATCAGGATATTAAACATCTGTTTGATACCAGAATAATTATTAAAATGAACAATCATTCTTTTGTCCAGCTGGCCATATCTCTGGATCTGAGAAGTTACTTCCTTAAGAAATATATTTCATCATTAGGTATGCAGATATGTCTACTGTTTTATATATTAATTAATTTAAGAATTCCATTCAACAGATGTATGTTTAGCCTCCTATATATATATTTTATTCTCCAGTGATTTTTTCACATAATTTTTTCCTTGAATAATTTTCCATTTAAATAAACTTTAAAAAAAGAGTGGGGACAGAACTGAAATATTATGTATAAGAGGGATCCACTACCACCAGACTTACAAGTAGTAATAAGAGGATCACAATAATGTCCTCTTTGATAAACTTAAAGTTATACATTTGCTGATCTTCTATATCATAGAGCTAAACAGATAGAACTATATATATCCTGGATAATCAAGCTAATTCATGAGCACTCTTGAAGGCCAAAAATTTGATTTCAAAAGAAAGCTAAATAATCTAAAATCAAGAAATTCAAACACATTTTAGGAATGTTACCACATCATAAGTTACTTAGATAGTTATATTATGTCTCAGACAGTAAATCTTCAATCATTTAGAATGAGAACTTTCAGTAGAAAACATAATTTAAACGTATAAAGTGATATTTTATTCCTTATGTTAGACTTTTAACATACCACATCAAATGGGATAGATATTGATTTCTTTTGAGATTTCCTCTTTGACCCACTGTTTGTCTAAGATTGTGTTGTTTTACTTCCATATCTTTGTGCCTAATTTGATTCTCTTCCTCTTACTGATTTCCAACTTCTTTCCATTGTGGTCAGAGTAATTATATTGTATAATTTAAATTTTTCTGAATTCATTGAGAGTTGTTCTGTGGCCTATCATGTGTTCTATCCTGGAGAATAATCCATGCACACTTGAGAAGATTGTATATCCTCCTGTATCTCTGGATAATGTTTTGTGTATGTCCATTAGGCCCAAGTCCTCTAATGTATTATTCAAAGCCTTTGTTTTTTTATTAATGCTCTGTCAAGATATTCTGTCTTAGGTTAAAATTGTGTATTAAAGTACATTTATCTCCCTTAATAGGGTTCAGAAGTTTTCAGCCATTATATACCCCAATATAACTTCTGTCCCCCTTTCTCTTCTCTTTTTCCTCTGGGATGCAAATAATGCATATGTGGAGGATTGTGGGAACATGGTCAACTGGTTAGGCAGGTAAAGCTCAGCTCTCACTAAAACAACAGAGAAAGAGCCAGAGGCTGCCTTGAGGACCTGATTTGGGGTACAGCAGACTAGGACACTGCTTCACAACTGTCAGAAGAGTATTGGATAGAGAGATGAAGAAGCCAAAATGAAAAGCTGTGTGTTATTAAACCTCCTGGCCACTGGGAAGGGTTCCAGTCCCCCACCCCCATGACAGTAAGTCAGGGTACCTGAGAGCAGAGCAGATGTCTTCCTCCCTGCCAGTTCCTCTGGATATATATAGAATGAGATGGTGCTATAAGTCATCTAGGAATGAGCAGGACAGATAGGAAAGCCAGGGAAAAATCATCAGTTGCTGATCATTTTATATACCCCACCCTGAGGGCTGATAGCCTAGGTAGAGACACTGATTACCTGTTCCAAACAGAATGTGATGGCAGATTCCCTGGGAGGGAGAATTGTCTAGGAGGGTAGAGACTGGTTTCTTTGCAGTGACTTTAAGCAGTTAGTCCTCCCTTGAATCTCAGAAGGGACCCCATCTTGACAGAAATTAGGGAGGGGAATCTCCTCAGGCAGCCTGTCATGACCAGCCATCTAGGTAAAGAGAGGACTCACATCAGAGATGAGGTAGAGACAAGAAGCTGATCAGCAGGAATCCAGCAGACTGCAGAGAATCTAAGTTGCCCAAGGGTAAATGGGAGGCTAGCCTTCTGAAAGGCTAACTAACCTAAGGGGACAGATTATCTCAGTGGAAGAGTTACTGCTTAGCATATATGAGGTCCCTGGCTCAATTCTTGGCTCTTCTTTGAGAAGTGATCCACTGGGTTATCACACATTCAGCTGAAATTTTATGACAAGGAACAGATAAATATCTTTTTGTACTAGCTTTCATTGGATCTCTTTTTTTATTTCTTTTTTCTAAATTTTCCTTATTTTAATCACTAAAATCCAGTTCAAAACCTGCAGAGGGCAGGCTACAGGGTGATTGATTGATGAACACTAACAGCCTGAGAAGATCCTTTGGTGTCTAGGAGAGAAGGCTGTTTTTCTGGGTTTATTTTTGGGTTTTTTTGACCATTTTTTTTCTTCTTTCTCCGTTTTTTAAATGAATAGCTGTTGTCTTGTTTCTTGTCTGTAGTGTTTCCTCTTCGTTTGTTACTGTTTTTTTTTTCTCTTTTACTCTTTTTTCTTTTGATTATGATTTTCTCTACCTATGCTATTTCTTTTCTTTCATTCATATTTATATCTTCTGTTTCTGTTGTTATTCTTTCATTTCACCTCTTTTTGTTTTGTCTCCAATTTTTCTTGTTTTTATATTTCTCTTTTTCTCCTTTATTCTCTGTTTCCTTTCTTTTTTACTTTTTTATCTTTCTCTTCTTTTTTCTCCTCTTCTCACAATTCCAGCATTTTAATTCATTCTATATATTTCTCTCTGTTTTGTTTCTTGTTTGATTGTGTCCATTCCACTTTTCTAATCTTATTGATCTGTACTTCTTACCTGTGTTAATTTTTCAATTTCCTAGGTCTTGTATGGTTCTTCTCCTTCCTTTTACTATTATTATTACTATCATTCTTTTACGCCTCCTATCTCTTTCCTTTTCTCTGGTGCTAATTTTTTCCCAAGGGAACATAGACAACAAGGAAATCAAATAAGAGGAATGACATGTCAAAGTGAAACCTTAGCACACACACAAAGACAGCAATATAAAACCATAGAATAGAGAGAATAGATAATCAACTGAATGAACCCATTAAGATAAACAGATGCCTAGACACAAAAAATTACAAGCCATAATAAAATAAGAGATGGGAAAGAGGACAAAAGGAGTGTTGGAGGAAATAATGGCTGAAAATTTCCCAATATTATTGAGGGAGATGGATGTACACATCCAGCAATTGCAGCACACCCCAAACAGTATAAATCCTAACAGGCCTACTGCAAGACACATACTTGTCAAATTGTCCAACACTCAAGACAAAGAGAGACTACTGAAAGGAGCAAGAGAAAAGACTACCATCACATACAAGAGAAGCTCAATAAGATTAAGTGCTGATTTCTCATTGGAAACCATGGAGACAAGAAGGCAGTGGTATGATGTAGTTAAAGTGCTAAAAGAAAAAAAAAACAAAAAAACTTCCAACTAAGAATTCTTTATCCAGTAAACCTGGCTTTCAAAAATAAGGGAGAGCTCAAAATATTCAAAGATAAACAGAAATTGAAGAGAATATGCCTACAAGAAACCTTCACTACAAGAAATACTAAAGGGAGTTCTGCAAATGGAGAGGAAAAAAACAGGAGAGAGAGAGATGGAGGACAGTGTAAGAACAACCAAAAAGATAAAAAGAGAAATAAAAACAACATATAGCATACATAAGCCTAAAGAATATATGGTGAATATAAGTAATTCACTGGTAGTAATAACATTGAATGTTAGTGGATTATATTCACCAGTCAGGAGACACAGATTGGCAGAATGGATAAGGAAACATGACCCATCTATATGCTGTCTACAAGCAAC
This sequence comes from Cabassous unicinctus, assembly GCA_029593785.1. Classification (NCBI taxonomy): domain Eukaryota; kingdom Metazoa; phylum Chordata; class Mammalia; order Cingulata; family Chlamyphoridae; genus Cabassous; species Cabassous unicinctus. The sequence continues at coordinate 2,442 of JAQZBX010071567.1, read as the reverse complement.
TCACCTTACACCCAGGTCTGCAAGGACGCTGAAAGTGAATGGTTGGAAAACAATTTTACAAGTAAACAATAACCAATAAAGGGCAGAAGTATGTATACTAATATCAGAAAAAATAGACTTTAAATGCAAAAGTATAATAAGAGACAAAGAAGGACACTATATATTAATAAAAAGGGTAATCTATCAAGAAGAAAGAACAATCATGAACATTTGTGCATTTTGGGGGTGGCTCAAAATACACAAGGCAAACACTGGAAAAACTAAGTGGAGAAATAGATGCGTCTAAAATTATAGTGGGGGCTTTAATACACCAATATCACCATTAGACAGAACACCTCAACAAAGAATCATTGAAAAACAAAGACTTTGAATAATAAGTTAGAGGACCTTTACCTAATGGACATATAGAGAATGAAATAACATATATTAGAGCAGAACTAAATCAAATTGGGGGGAAAAAGCACTGCAAAAAATAAACAAAACAAAAAGCTGGTTCTTCATGAAGATTAATAAAATTGACAAATCCCATGCTAGAATAACAAACAAAAAAAGAGAGAAGATGCAAATACATAAAATAAGAAATGAAGAAGGGTATATCAATACTGACACCACAGAAATAAAGAGTATCATATGGGGATACTTTGAAAAATTGTATGCCAACAAGATGGATAATTTAGAGGAAATGGGCAAATTCCTAGAAACACACAAGAAGCCTACATTGTTAAAAACAGCAATTGATTAACTCAACAGACCAATAATAAGTAACAAGATAGAATTCGTCATCAAAAGTCTCCCAACTAATAAGAGCCCAGGGCTGGACTGCTTCACAGGTCAATTCTACCAAACATTTGAGAAAGAACTAACACCAATCCTACTTAAACTGTTTCAAGAAATAACAGTGGATTGAACATTGCCTAACTCAATCTATGATGCAAACATCACCCTAATACCAAAGCCAGCCAAAGACAGCCCAAGAAAGGAAAGCTGGAGGCCAATCTCTCTAATGGAACTAGATGCTGAAAACCCCAATAAAATACTTGCTAATCATGTTCAACAACACATCAAATGAATTATACACCATAATCAAGTGGGTTTCATCCCTGGTATGCAAGGATGTTTCAACATAGAAAAAAACAATCAATGTAATAAACCACATAAAGAGACTAAAAGATTTTTTAAAAAGCATGATCATCTCTATAGATGCAGAAAAAGCATTTGACAAAACACAGCACCCTTTCTTCATAAAAACACTACAAAACATAGGAATAGAAGGAAACTTCCTCAACATAATAAAATGTATATTTGAAAAACTGACAGCTAACATCATATTCAATGGTGAAATTTTAAAAGCTTTCCCTCTAAGATCAGGAACATATCAAGGATAGCTACTTCCACTGATTCTATTTAACATTGTGTCAGAAGTACTTGCTTGAACTTTTAGGGAAGAAAAAGATATAAAAGATATTCAAATTGGAAAGGTAGAAATAACAATTTCACTATTTGCAGATGACGTGATCTGATACATAGAAAATGCTGAGAAATCTACAACTAAGTTTTTAGAGTTAATAAATGTGTTCAGTAAAGTTGCAGCATATAAGATCAATGTGCATAAATCAATAACGTACACCAATAATGAGCAATCTGAGGAGGAAATCACACTCAAATAATCCTTGTACAATAGTAACTAAAAGAATCAAATACCTAGGAAGAAATTTATCTAAATATGTAAATGACTTATGTGCAAAAAACTATACCCCACTGTTAAAGGAATTCAAGGAAGGCTTAAATAAATGGAAGAAGATTCTCTGTTCTTGGATAGGGGGACAAAATAGCATTATGATGTTTATCCTGCATGAACTGATCTACAGATTTATTGAATCCCTATAAAAATCACAAGAGCATTTTTTATTGAATTGGAAAACCTATGAAATGTATTTGAAAGGGCAAGTGGCCCCGAATAGCCAAAGACATATTCAAAAAGAAAATGAATCACAGGAATCACACTACCTGACTGCCAAAGTAGATATTACCCCAAATAGTGGGCCTCCTGGTTGCTCTGGAGACATCCAGACACTGTAGGCAGGGCAGACAGCTGAAAAGATTGGTATGCTGCTAGTGCAAACTACTTTGGAATTTATGCACCCCAGAGTGACAGAGTTGGATGCTGTTGTGGTTTCCCTACACATGGCTCTTCTGTCCTTCTATTTGGACCTATAATTAGTACTTGAATTTTTAGGTGTACATCCAAGAGACTTAAATCTTTGGGCTGCCCATGTGCCAGATGGGCCCTGAATCTCATCATAGTTGCAATTCCTACTCTCCACTTCATTGGTCTCACCCAGGACAACTAACATGGAGGTGATGATGGACAACTACCACACCAAGGAACTGAGAGAGGCTATAACTGCAAGCAAGTGAGTCCCATCCATTGGCAATATGGGA
>JAQZBX010071566.1:0-15212 GCA_029593785.1 Cabassous unicinctus | reverse complement strand
TTACAGGAGTTCCAGATGGAGAAGAGAAGGGAAAAGAGAGCAGAAAGAGCATTTGAGGAAATAACGGCAGAAAATAAACCAACTCACATGAAAGATGAATATACATGTCCAGGAAGCAGACTGTACTGTAATTAAAATTAATCCAAAGATTTATCCCATGACACATATTAAGAATTCCAGATGCCAAAGATTAAGGGAAAGTTCTGAAAACAGCAAGGTAAAAAAGAAACATGAACACAAGGGATATCCAATACTGCTTAGTGAGGATTTCTCTTCAAAATCATAGAGGCTAGAGGCAAGAAGGCAGTGGTATGCTATAATTAGCATACTGAAAGAGAAAAACTGGCAGCCAAGAAATCTTTATCCAGCAAAACTCTCCTTAAAATATGAATATGAGTTTAAAATATTCACAATGTGGCAGTTTGAGAGTATTTATGGATCCCAAAAAAGAGAGATTATGTTTGTGAACTGGACTGTTCCTTTGGGTAGAATGCCTTGTGATTTTTAAAAAAATTCAAAGTTTATAAGTTATCTTGATTAAATAAATTTTAAGGCTTCTGATTGGGCTACATCAGTAAGTTGTAGTTTGGGTTGAGTCCCTGCCTCCTCTGTTCTATATAAATGGACACTCTCTCAGTAAGAAAGAGAGAAGAAGACACAGAAGAGGATAGAACTTTGCCCTTTGATTCCTGCCATGTGATAGAAAGGAGACTATTTCAAACAGTTAAAGCCCCAGGAAGACAGATAAGCTATTTGCCTGATGGTTTGCAGCTGAAGAAAAAAAAGCAGATGAGAAGGCCTGGAAGGAAACGAGCACTATGCCTGTCTACAGCTGAGACTGGAAGAAGCTGTGACCATGGAAGCTTAAGATGAATAAGGAAGGAAAGACCAAACAGAGATCACCTGACATCTTGTTTTAACACATGGCAGCTGACTTTTGTGAGAAAGCAGCCTTGATTTGGACTCATTAGGGTATTTTAACTGTAAAATTTTATCTCAAATAAAATTTCTTTATAAATGCCAACAAACTTCTGGTACTTTGCATCAGCACCCATTTAGCTGACTAATACAACAAATAAACTGAAACTAAGAGAGTTTGTGAATAGGAATCCAGTTCTGCAGTAAACACTAAAGGGAATTTTTCAGTCAGAAAGAAAGAGAGTGCAGAAGTGAGGACTATCAGATAGAATAGCCAAAAGGGTAAAAAGACAAACAAAAATAAGATATAACATATGAAAGTCAAAAGAAAAAATAGTTGAAGTATGTAATACCTTTACAGTAATTACATTGACTATTAATGGATTAAACCTCCCAATCAAATGACATAGGCTAATTGACTGGATAAGAAAACATAAGCCATCTATATGCTGTCTGCATGAGACTCACATTAAATCCAAGGATGTAAATAGACTGAAAGTGAAAGGTTTTTAAAAAATATTTCATGAAAACAGTAACCAAAAGCGAAGAGATGTAGCTATATTGGTGCAGACAAAACAAACTTTAAATGTACAAAAGTGATGCAGAAGTTCATTACATATTTATAAAAGGTACAGTCCACCAGGAAATGGTATCAGTCATAAATATCTATGCACCTAACCAGGGTGCCCTAAAATACATGAGGCCAAATCTGGATAAACTGAAAGAATGAATAGATATGTCCACCATAATAGCTCAGAGTGCAAAATGCCACTCGTATCAATAGCTATAGCAATTACACAGAAGATCAATAAGGAAACAGATAACTTGAACAATGTGATAAACGAGCTGTACCTGACAGGCATGTATAGAACATTGCACACCAAATTAACAGGTTATACATTCTTCTCAAGTGCTTATACATCTTTCCTCAGAATAGACCATATTTTGGGCCACAAAACAGCTCTGAAAAATTTTAAGAAGATGGAAATTATGTAAAACACCTTCCCTAATCATGAAGGAATGAAGCAGGAATTCAATAATAGAAATGAAATTGGGAAATTGCAAACACATGGAGGCTAAACACCATACTCCTAAACAATCAATGTGTCAAAGAAGAAATTGCAAGAAAAATTAGGAGATATCTCGAGATGAAGGAAAATGAGAATGAAACAAATCAAAACTCTTGGGATACCATGATGGCAGTGCTGTGAAGGAAATGTATACCCCTAAAAGCCTATATTAATAAAGAAGAAAGAGATAAAATCAAAGACCTAACTGAGCACTTGGAAAAAAATGCAAAAAGAAGAACAAACCAATCTCAAAGCAAAGAAACAGAAAGAAATAACAGATTAAACAGAAATAAATGAAATTGAGAACAACAGCAACAAAAAAGTCAATAGAGAAAATCAACAAAACCAAAAGCCGGTTTTTGAGAAGGTCAACAAAACTTAGACACCCTTAGCTAGACAAACAAAGAAAAATAGATGATGCAAATAAATGAAATAAAAAATGAGAGGAGGGACATTACAACAGACCCCACAGAAATAAAAAGGATAATAATAGCATATGAGAAACTACTATCCCACAAATTAGAAAACCTAAATGAAATGGAAAAAATTCTACAAATAGACACAAAAAACCCCACATTGACTCTATAAGAAATGCTTAGCAAACCAATCACAAGAAGAGAGATTAAATAAAAAAACTTCCAAAAAGAAAAGTCCAGAACCAGATGGTTTCACAGGTAAATTCTCCTAAACACTTCAGGAAGAATTAATAATTATCCTGTTTAAGCTATTCCAAAACGTGTAAAAGAGAGACTATTACCCAACACATATTATAAAGCCAACATCCCCCTAATAACAAAGCCATATAAGGATACTACAAGAAAAGAAAATTTCAGGCCAATTTCTCTAGTGAATATAGATGAAATATTCTCAATAAAATCCTTGCAAATATAATCCAACAACATATCAAAAGAATCATACACTGTGAGCAAGTAGGATTTATTTCCATATGCAAAAATTGTTCAACATAAGAAAATCAATTAATGTAATGCACAAAATTAACAAATTGAAGGGAAAGAAACATATGATCATCTCTATCAATGCAGAAAATGATTTTGACAAATTCCAGCAGACTTTCTTAATAAAAATACTCTGTAATAAACATATAGAGGTTAATTCTTCTACATAATAAAGGGGATATATTAAAATCTCACAGCCAACATAATCCTCAATGGGAAGAAGTTTGTAGCTTTCCCTCAAAGATCAGCATCAAGGTAAAGATGTGCACTATCACCATTAAAATAGAAGAGAGATGTTGGAAGATTCACACTCCCTGATCTTGAAGTGTATAGCAAAGTAAAAGTGGTCAAAATAGCATGGTTTTAGCATAAAGATAGACACATTGATCAATGGAAATAGAATTCAGAAATATATCCTCACCTCTAAGGTCAACTAAGTTTTGATAAAACTACTAAGTCCACTTTACTAGGATAGAGCACTCTCTTTAACAAATGACACTTGGGGAACTGGACATCCATAACCAAAAGAATAAAGGAGGACCCTTTCTTGCTCCTTATATAAAAATCAAATGAATGTGTATTAAACCTAAACATAAAAGCCAGAACCATTAAACTCCTAGAAGCCAATGTAAGGGAACATCTACAAGACATTTTAGTAGGTAGCCATCTCTTAAAACTTACACCCAAAGAACAAACAACAACAAAATAGACAAATAGGTCCTCATAATTTTGAAACACTTCTGCACCTCGAGGGATTTTTTGCAGAGAGTGAAAAAGCAGCCCACTCTTTAAAATGGGAGAAAATATTTGGAAATCACACATCTGATAAGGTCTAATAACCATGATATATAAAGAGATCCTAGAACTCAACAATAAAAAAATGATCTGGATAAAAAATGGGCAAAAGACCTGAATAGACATTTTTTAAACTAGAAATACAAATGGTGAAAAAAATGGGAAAAAATGTCAATATCATTGGCTATCATGGAATTGCAAATCAAAATTACAAGATATCTCTTCACACCTACTAGAATGGCTACTATAAAAAACAACTACAGAAAACTACAAGTGTTGGAGAGGATATGGGAAGATAGGTATGCTTATACACTGTTTGTGGAATATAGACTGGTAGTCACTGTGGATATCTGTTTGCCATTTCCAAAGCAAGTTAGATATAAATCTACCATTTGACCTGGCAATACCACTATAGGTATATACCCAGAAGAACTGAGAGCAGGGGCATGAACAGACATCTGCATACGGGTCTTTATAGCAACACTACTCATATTTGCCAAAAGATGGAATCAACCCAGGTCTCCATCAATTGACAAATGGATAAGAGAACTGTGGTATATACTCATAGGTGAATATTATTCTGTTTTAAGAAGAAATGAAATTGTGAAGCATATGAAAATAAGCATGAACCTGGAAGACATTATGTTAAGGGAAGCAGGCTAGGCACAGAAGGACAAATTTTCAATAATTTCATTATTATGAACTAAATAAAATGAGTAAACTCATGAAATTAATAGAATATATGTCACCAGATAATAGAACGTGGTTAGAAAATGGAAAGCTGAGATTTAATCTGTGCAGAATTGGTAAAATATTGTTTCTAAATGCCCAGAAATTAATATAAATGGTGTAAGCACATTTGTATTATATAAAGAAATCTTTATTTTGTAGTGCTAACATATGAGTATGATAGTGATTTATTTTTGTTGTTTTTTATCTTATTCTTGGAGTGATGAAAATGCTCTAACATTGAATGAAGTGATATGAATGCACAGCTCCAATTATACCAAATGCTATTGATTGTCAACTTTAGGTAAATTGTATGGTGTATGAACAAAAAACAATGGTGGGCCAATTTGGGGGAAAGATGAACCAAGATAAATGCATTGGTTGAAGTTAGTAGTGATACTTTGATGATGCTTTTTCATAAATTTTTACAAATGTTTTACAGTGATGCAGGTTGTTAGTGGTTGGGTAAGGTATGGAAGCACTCTATGATGTTATGCATGTTTGTTTTGTAAGTTCACATCTTTTACCATATGCTTATTATTTATATGTGTTCATGTATGAATGATACAATTCAATAAATTTCTTAATGAAAATAACAACTCAAAACTTAATTTCATTAAAATTTTGAATTCATTTAATGAAACCATTAATGGAGATAATAATGCAAAGAAAAACCAGTTTAGATGCTGTATAGGCAAAGTTTAAATTATTTTCCTCTTAAACTTAGATTCTTTTGCAGACACAAACATATTTATATTTCTTAGTTACAAAAGTTTCCTCATGGACTGATTCTACATAGGTCACATCCCTTCATCACCTAGATCTAATTAGCACCTTGAAGTTACACTTGGGTACTGGTTATTATCTATGCCAATGACTGTGTTCCCATGGGCTATTTAAAATGCCACCAGCAACCTTGTTTTTCAATAAAGTGTACAGGGAGTCTCCTGTTATAAAACTGAATGATTCCTTTCAAGACCTCAGTCATCTCAGGTAAATAGGCCTACTCTTCCTCACCTACAAGTGAAATGGTTATTGTACCTTTTTCAGAAATCCTTGCTTGCCTGACTAGTTGAAGAAAAGACAATGTTAAATTGTATTTGATGTTATTATTTTTCCCTCCTCTTCAAGTTACTACAAGAATGACCCTCATTGCTCTCCTATATTGCCCATTACTTTTGAGAGACTAGAAATGGTATTGAATAGAAAATATAGATGGTAATCACACATGAGGTCAATCTCTTTTTTCATACATTTTTCATTAATTGCCTAAAAATCTCAGTTTTAGCAAGTTTATGGAATTTAAGCATTTGTTTGTGATTGAGCTTTATAACATCCAGAATTCTGCCTGCTTGTAATTCACTCCAAAGTATTCTAAAAGATTAAATTAATTATAATTAAATTAACAGTAGCATGGATGTATGGATGAATAAGTACACAAATAAATATATTAATGAGCAAAATATGTCATCTTGTTCTTCCTGTTCCTTTGAGTGTTTGCAAAAAACAGAAATGAATTATTTGCCTTTACATCTTGTGGGACCATAGCATCCATTCAATAATCTAGTTACACAGGATAATTCTACTGTGCTGGGTCTCCCGATGGCTCCTTCCAGTCTGCAGGTAAATAAGAGACCTTAGGTTTATAACCTCTCCTCTATTACATTTTATATTATGTCACATTCGTTTAATAGAAAATGCCATTAGCAAATGCACAATGCTGGATTTCCATTACACAATTTACTTTTGATTGTTTAATACAATAGTGTTTTGGATTTATGAAGGAAAGAAGGCTGATGCTGAAGGGATTATCAGCTTAATCTTTTTATCAGAGATTTGCAAATTTTATTTATTTATTTTTCCTTAATATACATAAAATTTTGAGTGTCTCCTCTCTTTGAAATGCTTTATAAATGTTAAATTCCTGATGTAAGTAGTATTTAAAATTTTAGAGATAACGAATTTTAAATTCAAAGGTATTTGAGAGGCTCCCCAGAGCTACAAAGCAAGTAAATATCTGATTCAGGATGCAAAACATGCTTTCCCCTAAAGGCAATGAAATTTCAACTATGCTACACTTCCACAAGGAAAATCAAGCTAGAAATCTGCTGGTAAAGTAACAGATTAAAACTGTCTGCATGATATTGCTGTGATGGTTCCAGGCCATTACATATTTTTTCAAAACATATAAAATTATTAGGTGCAAAGTATGAACCATAATGTAAACTAAAGACCATGGTTGGAAGTAATGCTTCAATATTTGTACTTCAATTGTAACAAATTTACTACACTAATGAAAAATATTATTAATTGGGGAAAATATGAGAGGGGAAAGGGATGGGGTATATGGGAATCCCTATATTTTTCATGTAACTTTTCTGTAATCTAAAACTCCTTAAAAATAAAGTTAAAAAACCTGAATATAGAGAGTTCTATGGGTTTACTGAAAAGAGAAGCCTCTTATCTTTATTCAGATTTTGTTTGGTCCTAAAACAATGATGAATATTATCATTTGTAGAATATGTGTAATGAGTCATAATGCATAGATTTTGTACATACTTGAACAGTTAACCTTCCAGGGAGTCATGACCTGTAATATACTCATTTTAGAACTAACAAATGATAGAATATTATACATACATGAGCAGAAGCTCATAAGCATTTCATGTTATTGTTATGCCTTTTATGGAATTCAGTTAAACCACTAGGGAGACTAAAGGAGAATGACACAATTTTATGTTACTTCCAACTAATCATTATCAATAAAGTGAATAATAATGGATAAATGAGACTAAATAAATGAACTAATTCTGATTTCTTTCCTCAGATTAATTCAAATGTTGTTAAGAGATTATTTGCCTTTGTCTCTTTGTGTCCAAATCAAATTACCCAAAGATGCCAAACTACAACTTGGTGACTAAATTCCTGCTTCAAGGTTTTCTGATGTGTGGGAGCTGAGGGTCTTGCACACCATGCTATTCCTCCTGATGTACTTGGGAACCCTGACGGGAAATCTTTTCATTGTCACACCAACCACTTTCAACTACAGTCTTCGTACTCCTATGTACTTCTTCCTTAGCAATCTGTCTTGGACATGTGCTACATTTCTGTGACTATACCCAAGGCATGTATTATCTTCCTGCTTGACAAGTGGGTGATCTCCATGATTGGATGTGCAGCTCAGATATTCTTCCTGTTTTCCTTTGCTTCTGTTGAGTTGCTGCTCCTCACTGCCATGGCCCAGGACCACTATGCAGCCATCTGTGAGCCCCTCTATTACCCTGTGATCATGAGCCCTTGCGTCTGTGTGCAGATGACAATGGCCTCCATAGTTATTGGTTTCATTTATTCAGATGTGCACACTGACAACACTTTCTTCCTGTCCTTTTGTCAGTCCAATGTTGTCTACAAGTTCTTCTGTGACATCCCTTCTCTATTGAGGCTTTCCTGCTCTGACACCTTCAGCAATCAAGTTGTAATTTTTTTCTCTGCAGTAGTAGTTGGTGGTGGCTCTTTTACCATCATTTTCATGTCTTATATTTTCATATTTTCTACTGTGCTCAAGTTTCCGTCAACAAGGGAGAGAGGAAAAGCCTATTCTACCTGTGCCCCTCACATAATCATAGTGTCTGTTTTCCTCAGTTTAGGCACTGCTGTGCATATGAAGCTAACCTCCAACTCTCCCACAATTCAGGACATGATTATTTCCCTGTTCTATGCAATCCTTCCTCCTTTCTTGAACTCGATTACTTATAGTCTTAGAAATAAGCAGATAAAACAGCCTGTAAAAAGAATTTTTAGCAGAAATCTATTTTCAGGAAAGTAATTGGAAAATTATCCAACAGGAACAGTTTAATCTTGATGAGGTGAGGGGAAAATCTTCCAAAGTTAACTTTCTTGCATACTTCCAACTTTGAGATACCTGGATTGATATCTCAGGTGCAGTTATAATATTATGTATCAGAAAAGAAATAACACAAATTTTCTTTTAAGATTTTTCCTCCCCAAAATGCACATTCTCTGATTCCTGAAACATCACTACTAAAGAATCAGTTTTTGCTAAATTGTCCCTTTCCAATTATTCTTCTCTGAACCTGTAGAGACCTAGAATAAATGAAATATTTATTCTCCCTCCCTGGTTTTTCTGTGCAATTATAAGAGAAAGAGAATGATTCATTCAGACATTTATTTAAACTATTCATAAAATTTTAAGTAATAACATCTGTAAACCTGGTAATAAAATATCATTTAAATTGATTTTTTTAGGGTACAAATTAGCATCTGAGGAAGTTGTGTTTGGTAATTAAGATTAACAATGCCTCATCTTGTTTGTCATAATGAAGAAGGATAAATTGTAAATGTAATGTATTTAAGCAAAGTAAATAAATGCTATTTATAAAATGCAAATCACTCTATGTTCATATATTTTGGATTAAAATACTTTGGGGGCAAGTATTCCATTCTCTAAGACTAGAAGATTAGAAGACAAAAATAAGGTAATTATTTTCAAATTTCATGTATAATGTTTCTGGTTCATTTTTTCAATACATTAAGAAGATAAAATGATGAAAATATATATTAGAGTTTCTGATCGGTTTCTTATATGTGAGGACCCATAATCCAAAAATTAATGATGTAATTTAGGCACAAGTCTCTCTAGTGAATGAATAAAAGGTCTCATATAGGGGATAAATAATTTTCAAAGCAAATACAAACGCAAATTTAAAGAGTAATATAAAGTTATTAATATTCAGCTTTGATCAGAATGTTGAAGAAGCAATTATCATTAATTACAACCAGTTCTGCTGTTATTGTTACTTCTGTTCCTTATTTGATATGGCATTAATATGGTACCTAACATGCTTTTTAATACCTTTCAAATTATTTTCCTCTCAATAATCATTTCTATTACATAGTATATATAATAAAATTATACTGAGTATATTCCCTCATTTACATTTATACTTTAGATATATCTGTAATTTTAGAAATACATTTTATAGCTGTAATGTGTAAAAAATAATACAGTTTTTTAAAATGATGTAAAAATTAAATGGAAAGTACTTATAATTTGCCCTCACTAACACTGATAGTTTGGATGTGCACACTACAATTTGGAGACCAGAGCCCTAATGCAAATGGTCATCAGTACCTTTACAGTGTATAAAGTTGAATAAAATATCTATTTAAATAACCTAACATAGCAATTGTAAACACATAATATAACATCACATTAAAAAAGCAAAAAAAAAAAAAAAAGAAGAACTGAAAGGAGAAATGGAAAAATACCATAATAAAAGAGTTTAATTATCATAGCAACTGATAGAACAGTTAAAACATAAGCAGAGATGGTTTTGAGCAGCAACAATATTTACCAACTTATCTAAGTGACTAGTAGAGCACTCTATCTATATACTACACCTGCAGGTAATAAATTCTTTGCATATAGATATTGAATATTTACCAAAATAAAACATATTCTGTAAGAAATACATAAGAAAAATCTTCACATAGTAAAAGAGACTGTAACCACACATGAACTTGAACTTCAAGAATTAGTTAAGAGGGGGGATTATTGAAATTAGTGACTATAAATGTTCATATGTCCATTTCACCTTGCAGTTCTATTAGTTTGCTTCATGTTTTAAAATCTGTTATTGGATAAATAAATATTTATGAATTTTATATCTTCTTGGGTAATTGACTCCTTTATTGCTATGAAATGTCAAAATTTATGCAAATAAATTTTGTTCAGAATTCTACAATTTCTGTTATTAATATATTATTATAAAATATAATATATAATAATATATTATTATAACCACTCTAGCTTTTTAAAATTCATGTTAGCCTTTATATCTTTATCTTTTTTAATTTTAACCTGTTTATGTCTACATTTAAAATGCATTTCTTGAACAAAGCATAGAGTTGTCTCTTGCTTTTTAATTACACCAGAGAATCTCAATATTTTGAATGTGGTGTTTGTTTATTTAAAATAATTATAATCATTTATATGTTTAGGTTTAATTATGTCATACTGCTATTTATTTATCTTTGATTCTTTTTTTGTTCACACTTTCAGTCTTCATTTGGTTTTTTTATTTTTTATTTTTATGTACCTCTAATACTATGATAATAATATTTTAATTGTCATTGTCACAGTTAATATTCTGGGTACTTAACTCTCTTGCTTGTAAAAATCCCAGTAAAAGACTAAGTTTATTTATTTAAGTTTTTTGTTCAACATCTACTTATGGGTAGACAGTGTCCTAGGCATTGCATAAACACCAGTGGGTGTGGGGAGGAGGATAAAATGTCTTATCCCATGGCTCTTATATTTTGTGGTGAAACGAAAATCAAAATAAAGAAATAAATATAAAAAGTGTCAGGGGTGGCTAATATTATAAAGAGAAATAAAGCAGGATCAATGATATATTGTTGTTTTATATTTATAGGTCAGGGAAAACTTTGCTGGTAATAAAATATTGGAGAAGATACCTGAATAAATTAAGGAAATAAGCCATTACAAATCTGGGGAAAGAGATTTCCTGGTTGAGTCACAGGTGAGTAATTTTTTCTTTTAATAATTGTTTTAAGCACTTTTCTACTTATTGATATGCAGAATAAGTTCAATTCCATTATCTCATTTTATATTTTATGCTGTCTCATCTTTTTTTTTTTTTACATTTTCCACTATATAGTGCACTTTTAACAATTATTTTCTGATATTTAAGAAAATGTGTATATTTGTTCTATTATCTTTATAACAATACTTTAATATAATACCCTTAGTTGCTTTTAACTTTTCAAAGCCTCTATTGTTTCTTAGCATAAGCAAAAACAAAACAGTTTCGAAAATATTTCTCTATCTTCTTTTCTTTCCTTTATCATTAATTTTGGTGAATAATTTGATGCTTATGTTTATTCCTGTATTATTAGGTGTCTTAAGCTTTAGCTATGTGATTTATCAACTTTCAATATGCTTTTACTGCCAACTACCAATTACATAGCAGCTATACAGCTGATTTTCTCTCATTTTCTTCCCATTCTTTCCTGACAATTCAATTCTTGCTTTACATCTATCTCTTGTCTGTTCATTATTTTTTTGTTCACAGTTTCATTCTTCATTTCATTTTATTAAGTACATTTTAGTTTATTTGTTGGATTGTTAGCAATAATTACTTATTTTCTAGTTTTGGTTGTTGTTTCAGGTGTGTGGTATACATTTTTAACTTCTCAATATACATTCTTTTAATATTATACCACTCCATGTATATTATTAAAGTAAAACCTTATACAATAGCATACTTCTGTTCCTTCACCTAATTGGGGCTATTTTTTCTTTATAAGAAAAGTTGTGCATTTAAATATCAATCTGCATAAAATACAGGTTTCTGCATATAACACTTCTTAATGAATGGCTAGCATGTTTGTGGAACATTTGTAACATCTGATAATAGTACATTTTTATAAATGAACGATTATTTAAAGTCTATGGTTTTACTTAGATTTCACTGTTTGAGTAGTGTAGTTCATGAATTTTTTAAATTATTATTTTATCATATATAAAATCTAACATTTATTTCCCCCTTTAATTGTATTCATATATATATTTCAGTGCTGATAATTATGTTCACAATATTGTGCTCCCAAAACCACCATCTATTACCAAAATATTACTATCACTCTAAATAGGAATCCTGCATTCTAATGGGGGTGAAATAGTATTTGTCATTTTGATTTGCATTTTCCCAATGGCTAATGATGATGAGTATCTTTTCATGTAATTTTTGGGTACTTGAATTTAGTTTTTGGAGAAATGTCCATTTAAGTCTTTGGCTCATTTTTTATTGGTTTGGTATTATTTTGTTCTTAATTTGAAGGATTTCTTTTTTTTTATGTTTTAAACCATGCTTAGATTACATAAATGTCACACAAAAATTACTGGAATTTCCATGTTCCCCACCTCCCACACCTCCCATAATATCCCACATAAACAACTTTCATTAGTGTGGCACATCATCTGCAATGAATATACACATCCTCGGGCTTTGTCACTAAGCATGGACCATAGTTCACATTTTAGACAACAGACTCTCCCACAACGTTCTGCAGATTATATGCTAATGTAAAATGGCCTATATCTGTCATTGTAATGTCACTCAGAATAATTTCCAAGTCCTGAAAAAGCCCCTGTATTACAACCGCTTTTCCCTTCCCTGCCCCAAAATTGTCCAGTGGCCACTGGCTCAACCTCAATATTGTAATTTATTCCATTGCTTGAATCACATTATATATACAACAGAGTGAGGAAAGGGGAAGGAGGTTGGTTATATGAGAGTCTCTAGTATTCTGTGTGTGACTTTGCTGTGACCTAAAGCTTTTTAGAAAATTAAATGAAAATTCGGGAGACAATGGGGAGTGACAGGGGCAGGTGCCAAAGTACAGACTGGACACCCGATAATGCAGTGATAAAAAGAAAAATGTAAAATTTTTTTTTTGGTTTTTCTGTTTTTTCCCATTTTTTGAATGTCCCAAACCTTTTATTTTATTTCTAGTGTTTTTTAAAAGTTTCTGTGTATTTTATCTCTTATATTTAAACTTATCTTTATTATTTCATTTTCCTATTAATTGTATTTGACTATTTTACGGGCTTCATCTTCAAGGAAGGTTTGGATCACAGAAGGGTTACAAAGGGGGCAGGAGAGGATCATTTTTGGGGGGTGTCAGGAATGGGGGTTTCATGGGAGGAAGTTCACCTGAATATACATGAAAGATATATAAAATTGTTTAAATGATCAAGGGGTAAGGCATGGTCACAGTGGATAGACAATCACTCAATAAATGAGGGAATAATGAATTCCCAACCTGGAGAGCTCTGCCACATTCTCCAAGGGAGCAGAAACAGTCCCCCAATTGCAGGGGCAGTGTCTAACAAAGGAGAATGATCCACTGATGGATTCTTGTTATTGATTACTAGCCTTTTGTGTCTTTGCTCTTGTAATTGAAACTTAGCCTACTGTTATGGGGTGTCGTGCCAACTGAGAGCCTCCTTGTTCCTCAAATGTGGCCTCTCTCTAGGCCAAACTCAGCATATGAATGCATTACCTTTCCCCCAGCATGGGACATGACTCCCAGGGATGAGCCTCCCTGGCAATGAGGAATTAATACCAAGTGCCAAATAGCAATATGATTGGAAAAGATTAAAGGGGGAAAAGGTAAAGACAAAGGAGTTCATGATGCTAAGAGACTTGAAAGAGAGTCAGGAGGTTATCCCAGAGGTTATACTTACGCACACCTCAGTAGGATCTCATGGAACACCAAAGTGGATATCATCCCACACAAAGCGGCTCCTGAGGGCTCTGGAGACACCCAGTTCCTATATTAGAAGGGAAAGCTCCATAGATTGATGCCTTATCAGTGGGCTCTTCTTTGGAATCTGTGCTCCTGAGAGTGGCAGAGTTGGACTCAAATAAGTCCTCCCTGCACAGGATCCTTTAGTCCCTTCTATTCAAACCTATATGTGTTGCTGGAGTTTGTAGGTGTACTTCCAGAGACTGGAGCCTGTGGCCTGCCCATGTGCCAGCTGGGCTTGGAATCTCAGTGGAGCTGCAACTCCTACTCTACAGCTTAATGGACTCACCCAAGTCACCTGGTGAGGAGACAGTGATGGACAACAGACATCCCAGGGAATGGAGAGAGCCTGCAGCTGCAGGCAGCAAAATCCCATCCACTGTATCCATGGGATATAGGCCCCCTCTCACTTGTAGGTGGAGTGGACATCACTGTCTCAAACTCCTCAGGATTATGGGAAGAGCTATGGACTAGAATGAAGGATTTCTTTATATATTCTGAATATTAATCCTTTATCATATATGTCATTTTCAAATATATTCTTCTTTATATAGATTGTCAATTTACTTTCATAAACTTTCATGATAAAGTCCTTAAAGGAACAGAAGTTTTTCATTTTGATCATATCTTATTTATGTTTTTCTTTTGTTGCTTGTGCTTTGCTTGTAAAATCCAATAACGCATTGAATAACAATGTCCTGATGATGCTTCCCTGGTTTTCTTCTAGGAGTTTGATAGCTCTATCTCTTATAATGAGGTCAAGGACCATTTTTAGTTGAATTTTTGTGTATAGTGTGATGTAGGGATCTTCCCTTATAATTTAAAATTTTATTGAGATATATTCACATTCCATACAACCCTTCTAAAGTTTATAATCAATGGCTTTAGTATAATCGCAGTGTTGTTCATTTATCATCACAAAAATTTTAGAACAATTTCATTGCTCCAAAAAGTTAAACTCCACACCCCTTAACAGTCACTGCTCAAGCCCTCTATCCTTCTATAATTTTATGCAACCACTAATTTAACTCCATCTTTATGATTTGAATTATATTTGCATTTTATATACATGGAGGCATATGATATGTACTATTTTGTATCTCCTTTATTTCACTTACCATAAATTTTTGCCTTGTATTAGCATCTTATAATGTTAACACACATTCATTCAGTTTCAAAGAAAAACAGAGTTATATATATAATATTACCCTTATTCATAGTTAACATGAGCTTTCACTATGCTATATAGTCCCATGTTACATTTTTTTAGTTTTCCTTAAATTAATACACATGACCTTAAACTTTCCCTTTCAACCACTCTCATAATCATGTAATAGCACTGCTAGTTACAAATACTATGAAGTAATTCCAACTTTTCTATTTTCCAAAG
>JAQZBX010071565.1:0-15216 GCA_029593785.1 Cabassous unicinctus | reverse complement strand
CGGACGCGAGGCGGGGCCGATGCCCGAGCAAGCTTCCTAAAGCGAACAAACCAAGCGATGGAGACGGTGAGCGCTCGGGCGGGCGGCGGGGGGCGCTGTGGAGCCTGCGACCCCACTCTAGGGGCCTAGGAGGACTGGGCAGGGGCCGGCGATGGCGCCGAGCCAACGAAAAGGCGCCGCTCCCTGGCTGGGCACATGTCCTTCACCGGGCCGCGCCGGTGTCTTCCGTCCGTCGCGCTCGCAGCCGGAGCGGTCAGTGACTCCTACCTCCCTCCTGGAGCCCAGGCACGCCCTGGCAATCTCGGACCTCCTTTTCTCATAGCGCCTTAAGCCCTTTAGAGGTTTGCCTAGTGATTTGGCTTCCCTGGGTGGGGCAGGGGAATTCGGAGGGGCCTCCCGTTTGCAGGTAGCACCTGGCTTCCAGTTGTTTGTGATCCCTGCAGTCCCGGACAGAAGGAACACCTGAAAGGCTTTTACATTTGTCGTGGTTTCCAGCGAGGTCACGTTCCCTTAGTAAGACCAAGAAGTGGGGTTTCTCTGAATGAGGGAATCTTTCAGTGTTAGAGGCCTCTGTTTCCCAGGACAAGTTTAGGTCATGCCCTACTCTGCGGTTCCATCAGACGGGTTGCCAGAGCTCTACTTGGCGGGCAGGCGTTGACCAATTGTGGCAGGTCCCTGTCACACTAAGAGATGCTGCTGATTGTCTAGTACATGTTGGAACTCCCATCACTCTCAGGAGCCTTTCTCTAGCATTCTGGAGCCCTTCCTATCCAGTTCCCTCTCTACAGATTTTAGCCACCTATTCCCTGTCAGGCAGTCACTCTTCCCATCTTGGTTTTATAATCTGCTACTGTAGTTGTGTAAGGGCTTCTGTTTTGCCTTCCCTTGGGTCAGTTACATGCCCAGAGTAATTCCTTTGCTGCACCCTTTCTCTGCCTGCGTGGAAGTCCCGTCCCTCAGGTTATAAATGAGAACACTGAGACTGAAGTGGTAAAGTGATTGGCAGGTGGTCACCCAGGCAAGGGAGTCAGTTCCTGTAGACTGAGAGAATCTTGAGCAGGAATAAAGAGTCTGATTCCATTAAATGCAAAAATTTTTTACTTACAGATGGATTATGACTTACAAAGCATTTCTTTTAATATAGATTTTCTAATTTAGCCCTCACACTTTATGTACTGGATTAATTTCTGGGAATGTAAATTGTTTAAAAAAGAAGAAGATTATCCCTGCTTTGAAAATGCTCAGACTACCTGGGGTGGGGGATGGGAGTAAGTACAAGCCAGTGTCAGCTATGTATGATAGATACATATATAGATAAATGCTATAATCAAGATGCATTCAAAGGGCTGTGGAAGCATAGGGAACCAGTGGCTTGATATTGCTGGAGCTTTGGATTTTGGTCACAGTGAGAGAGGAAACTGGAAAAATAGGCTGAGGTCAGGCAGAAGGTTTCGCATACCATGCTAAGTTTAAACTTTGTTTTGTGATAAGGAAGTTTTATGAGCAAGGCAGTGAGTATGCTTTAGGAATTTTCTTAATGGCTTTTTGTAAATGGATTGGCCTGTTTCAGAAAGTAGTAAATTCCGTGTTGTTGGAGATGAAAGTCCCTTTCAAACCTGAGAGAACTTTGTGACAGTATAAAAGATGAAGTGAAGAGGAGCTAGATTTGGGGCAGGTAGAGCAGTTTAAAGAATGTTGCAAAGTGAGAGGTAAAAGCCTAAGATTAGGCTGTGAAAGTGGAAAGAAAAGAGCTGGATTCGAGGCATTTCTAACATCAGCATAGTTGATAAGTGTTAAGGAGAATGGAGGAATCAAGACTGCAATTGCAGGCACCTGGGAGGTCAGCAGTGCAATAAACAAAGACAGGAGCCAAAGCAAGAATAGGATTGGAGGGACAGATAATTGTTCTGTTTTTCTCTTTGCATTTGAAGAGTCTTCATGTAGATGTCAGGCAAAATACTGGAAATGTGGATCAAGAGTTCAGAAGAAGTTGTGCGTTTGTGTGTCAGAACTATCCTGTGGTTCTGTAATAATATTTTGTACTATATAGTACAGTGGTACTTTCACAGATCCCCTATGTTATTAAAAGTACAGAGGAGTGGATATAATTACCCCCACTCCTGGGTGAGAAACAGTCAGAAAAATAAAGTGATGTATTCAGTTGTGTCTGACTCTATTATGTCAGTGTCTGTATTTCTATTTAGCTGTATATCTCTTTTCTCTCTGTGTAACTTAATCTTAGGTCTCTGTTCATATCAGTGTGTTATGGGGGATACAAAGAAGTATAAGGCAGTTCCATACTTCCAGGAATTTACAATCTGTTGGATAGATAATGAGCAAAATGTATATATGAGCAAAATAACTGTAACATAGTGCAGTATGTAAGTATCCTATGATAGGTACAGTAATTTCTACAGAAGTAGCTGTTTCTATGCCTTTGTATAGATCTCTGTGAGACTGTGTTATATCATGTGAGTTTCTTTACTGCTCAAACAGCCCTCCTTCCCACTTACAAGTGATGAGGCTGTCGTTCCAATAGCCTTGCCAAAATGCCAGGCCAAGCTGATAGTCTTATGTGGCCTAGAGAGAAGAGAGGGAAATTATCACCTCCCCGCATTGCCTGTTAGGGGAGGGAAATTTAAGGCTCGCTTGCAATCTTGACTCTGAACCCTCCCAGGTTCAAACTAAGG
Organism: Cabassous unicinctus; assembly: GCA_029593785.1. Classification (NCBI taxonomy): domain Eukaryota; kingdom Metazoa; phylum Chordata; class Mammalia; order Cingulata; family Chlamyphoridae; genus Cabassous; species Cabassous unicinctus. The sequence goes on along the minus strand of JAQZBX010071565.1, from coordinate 12,526 downwards.
CTTCATGTTACATAAAGTTTTAACTTCGTGTTACTACAGAAACTATGGAGATGAAGTATGGCTTTAAGTTAGTTTGGGGATATTACACAGAGCAAATGGAGCCAAAACTATTGATTCTGATGGATGAAAATGATCATGATCTCTCCTGGGTTCCTAGATAACAATGAAATTTCCAAATGTTCCCACTTGAGGGAGCACAGAGATGGTTCTGAAGGTTTGTCTGTATTTATAAAGTGCTCTCCAATTCCAGACTGTCTTGGGAAAGGAAACTTGGAAAGCCAGCATCCATCCCCTAGCTATAGCAGCTTTTGACTCACAAGGGTGCTGAGAGGGCTCAGGAGAGTTATATACTTCATTCACCCACCTCTCTCTCGTTCAGATTTTGTCTGACTAACTGTCAGCTGCTGAGCTCCTCCCCAGATGTAATCCTATATCAGTGGTTAGGGTTATCTGTGTGATTCTAGTGCCCACAACTGTGCCTAGTCAATATTTGTGGGGAAACAGTGTCTCTCTGGCTTCCATGTTTTAATACAGTAGATCTGTGAGACTCTTGTGGGCCAGCCCTAAGGTCACAATTTTCTAATCTCAGCTTTTAAAACCTAATGTTTCATTAGAAAGATAGTAAGGTATATAAGAAGTAGGAACATAAGCTTTGAAATCAGTCTCTTCTGTATTCGAATCCCTACTCCACTCATTGTCAGCCATGTGACCTTGGGCAAGTTGCTTAATGTCTCCTGAGCCTCAGTTTCCTAAACTGTGAAAATAAAGCTAATAGTAGTATTTACCTCAGGGTGGTTATTAAGATTAAATGAGGGGAGCGAATATAGCTCAAGTGATTGAGCCACTGCTTCCCATGTACGAGGTCCTGGGTTCAATCCCCGGTACTTCCTAAAAAAAAAAAAAAAAAAGATTAAATGAGATAATAAGTGTAAAGAGTCTTATAGGTGCATTTGAAGAAGTCATTAGTTCACCACCTCTTCCCTAATAGTGTCAGGCTAAAATGGATGGAACCTAGGTTGGCTGAATCTGTGTTTCTCTTGTCTTTCCAGGTCACTTCTTCAGACGGCTCCCCAGCTCTGGACAATGAGCATCCTCAAGGTAAGTTCACTGAAGAAAGAAGACTGGGTATGGAAGCAATAGCCAGACCCTAACCTATCTGCAGCAATGCTGTTGAATTTCCAGGAAAACACCTGGGAAAATCAAAGCTGGGCCAGATAGTGTGTCAAACCACACAAATCAGGAACCATAGTTTAGGCAGGGTCACCCAAGAATAAATCTTCGGCAGGGTGGAGATGATTAAGATATCTTCAGTTACCAAAACTACTTGAGGGGAGCCGATGTGTTTCAGTGCTTGAGGCCAGCTTTCCACATACAAGGTCGCAGGTTCTATCCGCAGCCCCGGTACCTCAAAAAAACAAACAAACAAACAAAAACTACTTGAAACACACTTCTGAGGTACAGGGTAAACTTCCATAGGCAACTCTGCACTGGCTAGCCATGTTTTAAACAAGGCTCATTATGTTGAGTGAAGCAAGCCAGACACAAAATGACAAATACTGTATGGTATGAATGCATTACTATGAACCAAATATATTGTGTAACAAATATATTGTGTAACATATTGTTTGATTAAAAAAAAAAAAGTTATATGTATCCAGTACATTTAATTGAGAAATGTATATATTTATTCATCTTTGTTTATTTTTTACTTTTTAATTGTTTATATTTTCAATTATTTATGTACAAAATAAAGTAAAAAAAAAAAAAAAGTCCCTGGTGGGAGCGGATGTGGCTCAAGTGGTTGAGCGCCCACCTTCCACATGGGAGGTCCCGGGTTCTGTTCCTGGTGCCTCCTGAAAAAGCAAGCAAAACAAACGAAAAAGCCAACTCAGGGAAGCCGATGTGGCTCAATCGTTGAGTGCCAGCTTCCCACATACGAGGTCCTGGGTTCAATCCCCGGCCCCCAGTACCTCAAAAAAAAAAAGTCCCTGATATTTTCTGAGTAGTCCAGAAATATTGCCACCAAGATTTTATTACCCACTGAGTGCAATAAAGTCACTGAGTGCACACAACAAATTTTAGAAAGGCCTTGAAAGTCCTTAGGACCAATCTGGAAATAGAGCCACTGAACCCCACGGCACAGGAGAAGGCAGTCTAGCACCTGCCCAATACCTGGTTGAATAGAAAGTTCCAACTGGAGACCATCTAGAGAGAAACAGAACTTACAAGCATCTCTGGTAAAGGATTTTGCTCAGGAACACTCCTAGGTCTTCCTAGGACATGTTTATGGCACTAGGGGTATGCACTTTCCCAGAGAATTAAAATATGGGCTGAGTATAAACTTCAAGAGGTAGTACAGTATAGGGGATACTAGGACATTTAATTATTAAGAGTCTGTGAGTTTTCCACGAGAATTTAACAATTTTCTATTTTCATTTTGTTGGTATCCAAAAAAGTTGGTATAGTCATATTCTGAATTACCTTCATTACTGATACTGCCATATGATATCAGTGCCTATTTTTATGTTTCTGAGTACATTTGCATTAACACCAAGGTAAACTCAAATTGTCTACACGGATCAAGCAGTGAAGTAGGCTGCATTTGACTATGACAACCTCATGTCCCACCTAAAAGGCAGCAGTTGTCCAAGTCCAGTCAATTGTTACTATTCAGGAATTCAGATCTTGTTTTGCCAGATCTTCTGATTTTCAAAAGAAGCTGTGAATGTGGATTTTTATGTAAATTTCAATTTTTAAAAATTGACAACTGGTTTAAATTATTTTTGAAATACAGGGAAAGCCAAATCAAATATGTTTGTGGGCCTCTGGCTGAAAATGAAAGTATTTAACTATCAATGTAGTACATCTGAAATGAAACTGAGTGTCAAAAGATGTATTCTTGTGAGTCTGTGAATTCTTAATTTGAAAAACAGTGGTTGGCTTCCAGTAAAGATGGTGGATTGAATACACATATCTACTTTGTTCCTTCACAAAAAGCCACCAAGACCACCATAAAGGAATTCTTTTAAAAGGCACAAACCTCCCAAGATAGGGAGAACAAGAGAAGAGAAAAAAAACAACAACAAATTTTTAGACACTGGAAAGCAGATGGAAGAGTGATAAATGACTTAGCAGACCTGAGAAAACTGAATTATAAACTAGCAGTGGGGAAAGCCAAGAAGCATTGAAGATCTAGGAAGTAGTCAGATCCCAAGATTTCCTTCCCCACTCAGTGCAGCTGGACAACTCCCCCTTCCCAGCTTTGTCAAAGACTCAGGCACACTTGAGGGCTGAGGTGTACTCTACTAAAAACAGGGGCATGAAGTACTGGATGCTGAGACCCCATCCCTCTTCCCATCTTCAGTTTCCAGAACACAGGCAGAAAAGACTTCACCCTCCAAGCTGGATATTGAATATTTCTTCTCTCCAGAATATGACCAGCTCAAGGGGAAAGTCCTAAAAATAAAAATATTGAAAGTTCCCCATCTTAATTATCTCACAATCAACAAGCCTCACTCACATGCTTAGAGCTTATATCAAATCAGCTTTAAAGCCTCCATTCTTAAAATATGACTTTAATCCTCCTTTAAACCAAGAATTACCAGACATCGGAAGAGAACATCTAGCATGAAAAAAAAAAAAATGATCCAAACTGCCGCCCACCAAAAGAAACAAACAGAAAAAAGCAAATGGGGAAAGAGTCAATTCAAAGAGAAGAGAACCTTAAAAAATAACCTTAATATATACTCAGATAAAAAGAAACTATTTCCACCATGAAACAAAGTACAAGATACACTACAAAAAAAAGGAATTTTCAGAAAACAAAAAGGAGCAGCTCTTGGAAATTAAAAATATAACAGCAAAAATTTAAAACTTTAGTAGGAGGTTTGAAAAATCAAGTTGAGGAAATCTTGTATAACAGAAATCAAAGACGTGAGGGAAATGGATGTGGCTCAAGTGATTGGGCTCCCATCTACCATATAGGAGGTCCAGGGTTTGATTTCCGGGGCCTCCTTGGTGAAAGGCAAGCTGGCCCGAGCAGATAGCTGGCCCGCACAGAGTGCTGGCCTGTATGGAGAGCTGCCGTGACAAGAAGATGCAACGAAAAGAGACACAGAGGAGAGACAACAAGAGATGCAGCAGACCAGGGAACTGAGGTGGCGCAAGAGATTGAGTGCCTCTCTCCCACTCCGCAAGGTCCCAGGATCGGTTCCCAGTGCCTCCTAAAGAGAAGACAAGCAGATGCAGAAGAACACACAGAGAGCAGACAGCGAGCACAAAACAAGGAGGGACGGGGTGTGTGTGGGGATAAATAAATAAATAAATCTTTAAAAAGAAGGAGGGAAAAAAAAGAAATCAAAGAGGTGGAAAACAGGAGAGACAAAGAGACAAAAACAAAACAAAACAAAAAAACCTTAAAGGATCAGTCTAGAGATCTAATATCAGAATAATAGCAGTGATAGAAAGAAAAAAAATGAAAACACACAGGGAAGGAAATAATTGAACATTTCTTGGAATTGAAGTATTTTAGTTTTCATATTGGATATTCAGCACACTGGATGAAGTTGACCCACCCAAAGCACAATCATCATGAGATTTCAGAACCCTGGAAACAAAGAGAAGACCCTGTGAATTTCCAGAGAGAGAAAACAAGTTACATACAAAAAATCAGAACTGCCTGGGAGTCTCAACACCAGAAGCTAGAAAGCAATAGAACAATGCCTTCTACATTCTGCAGGAAAATAAGTTCCAGGTTAGAATTCCATATTCAGCCAAATTCTAAATCAAGGATGAGGGTAGACTAAAGCTGTCTGCAGTCTGCAAGGTCTCAAAAAATTTACTTCCCATGCACCCTTTCTCAGGAAGCTACTGGGATTGCGTTCCACCAAAACAAGGGAAAAAATCAAGAAAGACGAAAACATGGAATATAGGAAACAGGAGTGCCAACACAGGAGACACGTGAAAGGAGTCCCTTGGATGGTGATGACGAAAGCTCCCAGGATGACTGCAGTGCACACCAGACAAACCAGCCCAGATTTGAGCAGGTCAGAAGGCTCCGGGAGCGACTTCTTCGGGTTGTTTAAATAGATAGAATATCTAATACTTCTGAACTTCTTGAGAGGAGATTTAGACAATTGGTGAAGAGTTTGGGGATTGGATTAGTTATAAGTACTATACATAGAAAATTAAGTAAACAAAAAGACTCTGGGGGAAACAAAGTTGTGAAAGAAAGAAAGAAAAGAAAGAAAAAAAAAAAAACTAGCTCGGAATAATGTTTAGAGAGTCAAAATGATTTAAATACTGATGTAACCAACATTATGATTTGACTTCTGGAAGAATGAGGGGTTGGGAGGTGCATGTTTGTGATGAGGTCCTAGTAGGAAAGTGAACTAATAATTGTCATCTTCTGCGGTAGGAAGATAATACCCAACAATGAAAAATCAAAAAGTAGCAACACAAGCATAGTATTTATGGATATAGAAATAAGTACCAAGACAATCAGCTAAAAGAAGTGAATGTGTCATCTCTGGGAAAGGTAGTGTAGGGAGGTGAGTGCCAGGGACTGTTTTGTTTTAAAGATTTATTTATCCCCCCCGCCCCCATTTTGTTTTGTTTTTTTAATTTATTGAACTATCTCACTCATACATGAACATACATAAACAATAAGTGTATAGCAATAGTTGTGAACTTACAAAACAAGCATACATAACATTATACCTCACCCTACCACCAATACCTTGCATTATTGTGAAACATTTTTAACGATTAAAGAGCATCCTCAAAATATTACTACTAACCAAAGTATTTTCCCCCAACCCACCCTATTATTATTTTTATATCATTTATACATGAACATGCATAAACAATAACTGTATAGTAAAAGTTGTGAGCTTACAAAGCAAACATTCATAACATCGAACAGGAGTCCCATTCATCAACCCTTCACCAACACCTTGCATTGTTGTGAGACATTTGTTACAAATCCAGGGACTGTTTTCCTTAACAAAATTTGTAGAGCTATTTGACTCTTTAAGCCGTGGGCCTGTGTAACTTTGGTAAAAATTAAAAAGCAAACAACTAGCATCGGATTTAAGAGCATGAGCTTTGGAGTCGGGCAGATCGGTGTTTGACTGTTTCTGTCACTTACTAATGGTATGACCCTGAGCAGTTTGTTTACCTGCTCTAAATCTGTTTTCTCATCTGAAAATTGAGGATAATATTTACCTAACAGATTTGTTAGAAGGATTAAATGATGTACTATTTTTAAGCATGCATGGCATAGCACAAAGTACATTCAGGCTATTAATTTGGGGGGTTGCTTCTTCAGTTTAGAGCAAGCAGTTAGAATCACAGGAATGGAGAGGTAAGCATCAGTCAGGAATTCACATTTGAGCAGGTGGAATGGATTTTGAGGCAAAGGATGACCCAAGAATGGACCCTCAGGGTGTTTGGGGTCAGGACGGTTGAATGCTGGGCTCCAACTTAGTGTTGATTACAAATGGCCCCGCTTGTACCATGACTTCCCCATCTGCAGGTCTCGAAAGAATTTCAGGAAGGTTCCTTAGTTTTTCATCTTCATTGAGAAAAGAAAACAAGTGAAAATGTGCTAAATATATGAAAGGAAAAACTCGGGTTAAAGGTGAGAAAACACTAGAACAGGCTAATGAGAGAGATTATAGAGTTTCTGTTTTAGCCAGCCGTCTTTTGTCTAAGGAGCCAATAGATAGTCCTACCTGGAGACTGAAGTTGGGTGAAATGGTTTCTAAGGAGTTTATCCAGGTTTTATGAACAGTAGGAACAAAACAGAATAGGAGGCCTTAAAGAAAATCATGCTCTCAGTATTTGAGAAACTTGAGTGTTTTGTTTTCTTCCTCTTTTGGATTGAGAGTTGTTTCATGGAAGGAGTTACTAACTATCCCACCCTATTCAGAGACCCCAGAATCCAACAATAGCGTGTATACTTCCTTCATGAAGTCTCATCGCTGCTATGACCTGATTCCCACAAGCTCCAAATTGGTTGTATTTGATACTTCCCTGCAGGTGGGTGAAATCCTCTTTTCCCTTCTCCCTTCCTTGGAGCCTCTGGTTCACTACCTTCATCCTCTTTCATCCTCGTCCTTCTATGGGGTTAGTCTCATGTTTTCCCCAACATACCCAACCCCTTTCCTTTTAAATTCCTGTCTCTTGTACATTTCCCTTTGTGACTATTACTTTTTTGGCAACAGGTGAAGAAAGCTTTCTTTGCTTTGGTGACTAATGGTGTAAGAGCTGCCCCTTTGTGGGATAGTAAGAAGCAAAGTTTTGTGGGTAAGCAAAAGTTTCTGGGACATAGTAGTATTGGCATCTTATGCTAGACAGGGAGAAGTCTTGGGCAGTGCTGAGGGCTCTTGTCTTGGCCTCTAGGCATGCTGACCATCACAGATTTCATCAATATCCTGCACCGCTACTATAAATCAGCTTTGGTAAGGAACCCTAGCTCATTACCAAAACCACTTGCCCTGCCCAAAGTCCCTCATTCTCATTTCCTTTCCTTCACACAAGCCAGAAGGGGTTAATGAAGCAGGGAGATCAGGTCTCAAATTCTCTTGCTTCTGCTTTCAGGTCCAGATCTATGAGCTAGAAGAACACAAGATAGAAACTTGGAGAGGTATGTAGAGGATTGGTGGTTGTAAAATGATAAAGGGATCGAGGGTTTCATGGGAAACAGTTTTCTGTAGTGGTATTTTGTATGTGAACCATCCCTTTTCCCCTCAGAGGTGTACCTGCAGGACTCCTTTAAACCACTTGTCTGCATTTCTCCTAACGCCAGGTGAGTTCCAGCTACCCATTTGTCTAGAAGGGGAAGGACCTTGCCATCGGCATAGCTAAAGCCCTACACCCCCAAAGATCAGGGAAAGAAAGGGGCAGAAGAGAGTAAAGACGGTCCTCCAAATACATACACACTCTTTAGGTCTGGTCTGAACCCTGCCCCTCCCCAGTCGCTAGTTTTCCTGTTTATAACATACCCTGTGGGACTAACCACCCTCAGCCCCAGCACCATGGAACTGATCGTTATCCACCACCTTCCCACAGCTTGTTTGATGCTGTATCTTCATTAATTCGAAACAAGATCCACAGGCTGCCAGTTATTGACCCGGAATCAGGCAACACCTTGTACATCCTCACCCACAAGCGCATCCTCAAGTTCCTCAAATTGTTTGTAAGTCTCCTCAACCCAGTTCTCACTTCTGGATATACTGAGTTGGAGGGGTAGATGAGGGTAGTTTGGGGGCCTCGAAAACCAAGCTGATGGTTCTTTCCTCAGATCACTGAGTTTCCCAAGCCAGAGTTCATGTCTAAGTCTCTGGAAGAGCTGCAGATTGGCACCTATGCCAACATTGCTATGGTCCGCACTACCACCCCCGTCTATGTGGCTCTGGGCATCTTTGTGCAGCACAGAGTCTCTGCCCTGCCAGTCGTGGATGAGAAAGGTGAGAGTTTGGGTAGAAGGAAAGGGAGGGCTCTGAGGAAGTCAGGGTGGCTCTGGGAAAATTCCTTCTGCCCCACCTCAGTCAGGAGGGTGGTTCTGTGGGCAAGGGGAGCCTTGGGTGCCAGATACTCCTCGCTGAACTGCCTCTGTCCCCCTAGGGCGTGTTGTGGACATCTACTCCAAGTTTGATGTTATCGTGAGTGATTGTGGAGCGGGTAGGGAAGAGGGGAGGGAGGAGGTGTTGACTGTGGAGAGGGAGAAGAGGGGCGTCTCTCCTGGGATCTAAGGGTCTTAAAAGCTTCCAAGTTTTCAAATCCTATTTGAAAAAGAATTGAAGGAGCTGGGTGTGGCTTGGGGCATAGCAAAGTTGGGTGGGTTCAGGGCTTGGGGGCTGGCTCCCTTGCTTCCCTGCAAGCTCCTTCCTCTGTCTCCCCAGAATCTGGCAGCAGAAAAGACCTACAACAACTTAGATGTGTCTGTAACCAAAGCCCTGCAACATAGATCACACTACTTTGAGGGTGTCCTCAAGTGCTACCTGCATGAGACTCTGGAAACCATCATCAACAGGCTGGTGGAAGCAGAGGTAGGGAGGCCAGAGAACCGAAAGGAGCTGGGGGGAACAAGCAGCAAGAGACTGAAGCCTTGTGAGTGGGGTGTGGCAAGCAGGGTAGGGGGTGAGGAGCCCACCCTAACTGAGGCAGGCACTAAATACCCTTTCTCCCTTGTGCTCTATGCCAGGTTCACCGACTTGTGGTGGTGGATGAGAATGATGTGGTCAAGGGAATTGTATCACTGTCTGATGTCCTGCAGGCTCTGGTGCTCAAAGGTGGAGAGAAGCAGTCCTGAGCTGGGAGAAGGGATCAGGCAGCACCAGGGGATATGCCCTGCTGGGATCACAGATGAAACCTTGGGAGAATTGTGACTCTGTTCCCTGCTCAGGAGCTTCTACCTGGGAGCTTGGGGAGGCATAGGGGGAGGAAGGAGAATGGAGTTTTAGCTGCCCTCACCCTTACACATACACTTGAGAGAAACTTTCAGCCTAGCCTTTCCCAGCCCCTGTCCTTTTAGACATCACCCCCTTTCTGGGTAAATGATGGGCTCTGTGGCCATCAGGAAAGTTCTGATCTCTAAGAGATCCCCAGATCTCACCAACCTTTGCCCCTTTCCTTGCCCGCTCCTCCACCTTAAGGTAATAGCACAACAAAACTCTTCTTCTTTTTTTTTTTGTTAGGAAGTACCAGGGATTGAACCTGGGACCTCATATGTGGGAAGCAGGCGCCCAAACCACTGAGCTACACCTGCTCCCCAAAACTCTTCTTAAAGCTATTCTTATCCATCCTGTTTCATGCTGTATGGGAGCAGCTGAGTCCACTTAGTGGCATTTCTTCCCATAATGGGAGTGGGGAGGATCATGAGGAGGAGGACCTTTGGGTTCTTGTGCTGTTTTCATGTGAAGGCAGACGGAGATTAGGTGGAGGAGGAGGGCAGAGTGGTTAGCTGTGGTTATTGCTTTTCATGGCGAATCTAATTAAAGTGACAGGAACCTCTTCATGTTATTGCAGTGTTTGTTTTTTGCAGTTTATAGACACTACTTCCCGAGCCTTCTTACTTCATATGGCTTCTTCACCTCATCAAAAGTAACAATAATAACAATAGCACACATACATTCACATATAAAACTTACTGTGTGCCAGGTACCATTCTTAGTGTTTTGCATATTTAGTTCATTTAGTTCTCAGAACAATAATAGGTATTATTACTATTCCAGTTTTACAGATCAATAAAAACTGAGACACAGAGAGGTTAAGTAACTTGTCCGAGGTCACACAGCTAGTTAAAAGTAGAGCTAGGATTTAAACCCGAACAGTCTGGCTCCAGAGTTATTGCTCTTTACTACTACATGAGACTTACTGTCTCTTGAATTCTCCTTTCATAACTGTTCTCTGCCCTATTGCCTGTGGCCTCCCTTATTATCTCACTTTCCCCTCTACCTGAATTATAGCTGGGACCAAAGAAAGGCCCAGAAAGTGGACAGACTTTACTTTAGGCAGCGAGACCTGTCACCATCGTTAACTTTTCCCAGTCAGGAACGGCTGGGCTGTGTTTGGACTGGGCTGGCACTATCTTTGAACCTACAAATCTCTTGCCTTTTTTCCAATGTGAGAAAGAGCTGGAGAATGGGTGGGAGAGCAGCAGAACTATGGTTAACTCATGGGGCCCTTTCCCTGTGCTGAAACCATCTGGACCAAAATGGCAGGCAGCACCAAACACCAAAAGGACTGCTCTCTGCAGGTTGTGAGCCAAATTGCAGATACCATCTCCTGCAGAGTAATTCCTTGCCCCTACCCCCACTGTGCCTAAGCCTTTCGATGAACCCCCATCCCTACCATACTGGTTCCCCCAAACCAGGCTTCCTAATGAAACATGGAAAAGCATCAAGGCACTCAGAGCTCAGCTTTCAGTGCCACATCACGACTATGGAAGTCTGCTTCTGCATTTGCCCCTGCACAGGTCTCACAGCAATTCCCCAACTTGAGGGAGTGAGGCTTCCAAGTAATTAGAATTGGGAATGTTTATGTGTGTGTGTGTGGGTGGGTGCATGGTGGAAAGGACAGATGTCTCCTTATGTCACATTCCATCATGAAAGGAGAGTTTATCTTGGGAGGAGGCAAGGAGTTTAAAAAGCTTTAGGACTCTGTTGGGTCCTGGGTTGGAAGGAAGCACCTTCAAGCAAAGATCATCAGTGCAGCTGGTAGGTACACGGATTCAAGTGCAGGGAGGGGAGTAGATGGGACTGGCTGCTCGAGTTTGCTCTGAAGGCCCATGCTCGGGAGCAGGAAGCCTAGGTTTTGTTGCTCTGGTTCCCAGTAAATCATCTCTGCCCCACAGCAACCCTTCTGGCCCCATCCCCTTAGAAGAAAGGGTCTTCCCAAAGGGCTGCAGATACTTTAGTGGTAAAAACAAATTGGGATCTCTTGCTTCTCCCATTCCCCCCGAAACCCAACCAATCAGTCTTAGAGTCAGGATGGAGCAGAGAGAAAGACAAGGGACAACATTTGGGAGCCTTGTAGCCACCTATTCTTACCTATTCCTCTCAGGAGGGGCAAATTATCCTTTCTTCGTCAGGAGCCATTGCCATAAACACTCTCCCCCCAGCTTCCCCTCCACTAGAGCTGCTGCCATGGTTGCCAGGCATGGTTGCTAAGTCTCTGCATGGAAGGGTTGGCGTGGGCTGTGCTGCCACTAACATTACCATGGTGAATCAAGGGACACCTGGTATAGGCTTGGGGGGGAGGGATCATGTGGATGTAAGTGACAACCCCCCAAGACAGAATGAGCCTAAGAGGTGAGCATCCTGAGCGCGACTTCAGGTGGGGGCTGAGTGAGCTAGGCATTGTGGTGGTGGTGAGGGGGAGCTCTATACTGGGAAATAAGGGCGGCTTTTATCGTTTCAGTTGCTAGGGGATTGGTTTTGCCAAGGGAGCACACCATTCCTCCTCCATCTCCCCAAAAGTGTGCAAGTGCATACACATTCTATCCTGTCCTTCCTAAGGCTGTACAGAGCTGTGTGGGCACAGAACAGTATGACCCCAATATCCTGGCTTCTGGATTGGGGTGAGGGAGCTGCTACCGGGGGGAGGGTTCCATGGGAGCTCAAGGACAAATATCTAGAATGGGAGTAGTAGGGCAGCCTTGGTGGCCAAGACAAACTCCTGTGTCCTATTGTCCAGCTGCCCTGAGCTGCAGCACTGACAAGGTGAGGAGTTAAGGTGTGGGGGTTGCCCTTTTTGAGGTTGGGGGAGGCAGCTCTGCCCCAGAGTTGCACAAAAGCTGCTTGCAAGCCACCGCCTCCTTCCAGCGCATGCAAGCTGGTTACTCATCTCATCTCTGCACCCGAATGCCACTGCCGCTAAAAATAGCCCCCTAGTCGTGGGCCAGCCCCTCCTGCACCCCAAACCCTTGAAACCAGCAGAGTGGCAGGCAGAGACCCTGAGCTCCATTCCCACCAACCTGCCCTGTCAGGGTAACAGAAGTCGGAAGCAGCAAGATAGGGGC
>JAQZBX010071564.1:0-14033 GCA_029593785.1 Cabassous unicinctus | reverse complement strand
TAACAATGTTTAGTCTTCTGATCCTTGAACACAAAGTAAACTTCCATTTTTTAGTTCTTTAAATTCTTTTAGCAATGTTTTCTAGCTTTCTGTGCACATCTCACTTTTACATCTTTGATGAGAATTACTCTTAGATACGTTATTCTTTTAGTTACTATTGTAAGTTGAATTTTTTTCCTGATTTATTTTTTATTTTTCCTTACTAGTTTATATAGAAATTACTGACTTTAGGGTGTTTATTTTGCATCCAATCATTTTGCTGAATTCATTAATTAGCTCTAGGAGCTTTGTTGTAGATTTTTCAACATTTTATGTGTATAGGATCATGCAATCTTCATATAGGAAAGTTTTTCTTCTTCTTTTCCAGTTTGGATGTTTTTTATTTTTTTTTCTTGCTTGATTGCTCTAGCTATATCCTATAATACTATATTGACCAACAGTTGCATCCTTTTCTTGCTCCTGATCTCAGTCGGAAAGTTTTCAGTCTTTCAACATTGAGTACAATAATAGCTGTTGATTTTTCATATATGACCTTTATCATGATGAGTTTCCTTCAATTCCTATCTTTCAGAGCGTTTTTATCAATAATGATGCTGTGTTTTGTCAAATGATTTTTCTGCATTAATCAAGATGATTTTGTGATTTTTCATCCTCCATTTGCTAATGTTATTTATTACAGTGATCGATTTTTTTCTGTTGAATCACTCTTGCATCCCGGGGATAAAACTCACTCGATTTGGATGAATACTTCCCTAATGTGTTTTTGGATATGATTAGTGAGTTTTTCTTTGAGGAATTTTCATTTGTATTCATTAGGGAATTGGATCTGTAAGTTTCTTTTCTCATAATATATTTATTTGACTTTGGTGTTAGGTTGATGTTGGCTTAATAGAATGGGTTTGGTAGTGTTCCCTCCTGTTAAATTTTTTGGAAGATTTTGAGTAAGTATTAAATCTTCATTGAATGCTTTGTGTAATTAACCTGTGAAGACACCTGCTCCAGAGCTTTTCATTTTGGGAGATTTTTGATGATTGATTCATCACTACTTGTGACTAGTTTGTTGAAGTTTACTATTGTTTTGTTGAGGCCAGTGCAAATTTTTCAAATGTTCCTATGGATTTCTCCATTTCATCTATACTGCTTAGTTTGTGGGCACACAGTCATTCTTATTATCCTCTTTTGACCTCTTTTTATTTCTGTGGGGTCAGGAGTAATGTCCCCATTTTCATTTCTGATTTTATTTGCATCTCCTTTCTTATTTTCTTGGTCAATGTGGCTGTTTGAAATTCTTTTATGAATCCAAAAAAGAGAAATATTATTTTTTTAAATAATCCATTCCACTGAGTATGAGACTCTTTCTATTGGACTACATTAGTGTGGCATGACTCAGGATGAGTCTCTACCCTCTTGCTTGGTCTTATATATCTGGAGACACACAAGAAAAGGAGGTTAGTATATTTTTTCCTGCAGTATGAAAGAAGGGGCTCCAATTTTCCATACAGCTGAGCTGCAAGGGGAGAAGTGTCCAAGGGCCTCAAAGAGGAGTGCCCCAGGGAGAGATGAGTCATATACCTTATAGCTCACAGCAGAATTTGGGAAGAAAGCAGAGTAGTCAAACTGATAGAGAAGACTGGAAAAAAAAAAATCCCTATGCCTGGTTTCTCCCAGCTGAGCTCTGGGAGGTGGTGGCAGATTCTGGAGGAGAAGGCAGAGACCTCGACAGAGATCAGTGGCCATCTTTCTTTGCCATGTGGTCAAAAAACAGGATCAACTCTAGCTGACTCTGGTGAGGAAGCACCTCTTTTGGGGAGCAGATATGGTTTATGGTGCCTTAATTTGGACATTGTATGGCTTTGGTACTGTAAACTTTAACCCCCAAAAAACCTCCTTATAAAAGCCAACAAATTTTTGGTACATCTAATTAGCAGCAATTTGGAGAATTAAAATAGTCTAGCCAAGGGTTTGCTAATTTTATTGATTTTTCTCCAAGAACCAACTTTTGGTTTTTTTTATTCTCTCTATTGATTTTTGTTCTCAATTTCATTTATTTCTGCTCTGATATTTTCTATTTTGTTCCTTCCACTTTCTTTGAGAATAGTTTGCAGTTCTTTTTCTATTTCTTACAGCTGTGTTGTTAGGTCATTGATTTTTAGCTCTTTCTTAATGCTTGCATTAAGGGCTATAAATTTTCCTCTCGGCAGTGCCTTTGCTGCATCCCATAGATTTTTTTTTTTACTTATTAAAATTTTTATTTTACATAACTTTAAAAGTACTGCTATTTGTTTGAATTGCTCACATAAATCCATTCCATCTAAAAAGGAAACACAACGTGCTTCTAGCAGTGCAAGCAAAGTTGGCATGACCTATCCAAAGATCTTCCACCAGAGTTGGCAAAAAAATTCAAAAGTAGTTAAACCATGAACTGGATGTTTTTATTATTAGAACCACAAGAGATTTTCAAAATCACTTTGATTTTTAAAACTAATCAAATATCAATCACAGCAGGGAAGATCATTTAGCTGATTTCTGATATGTTATCAATGAACATAATTTATAAAAAAATTTTAATGGCATAATGAAGACCTTGAGATAGAGACTCTTCAGGAGTAACATAAGACCACTTGTAGGAAAAGCCTGGCTCTCCCCAGGAGAGTCATGTGCTATACTTTCTCCACTGCTTATTCCTCACCATGGTAATGAGGCCTAAGAGCGAGAGGACACTGCTCAAACTTGTCTAGGGTTTTTACAGGAGATTAGCAAAGGAGGTATTGTGAGGCACTAATTTTTGAGACACAATCTAAAGTCTAAACATGATGATGAGATCTTGAGCCTATTTTTATTGCCTTCAATTTACTAAAGTTATTATATATGTCTAGCCTTTCTCCAAATATGTGACAGCCTAGTCCAGTGTCTGGGTATCCAATAAATAATATTCTCTTCCTCCTCTTCCCCACACTAAAATAAATGAAGTTAGTCCTTGAACTTTGGAAGTAATTTATAAATGAAAAGAAATTAGTTTCTCTAAGCAGCATTCTTGTCAGCATGATTCTGAACTGCTCCCAAGAGTACCTTTTCTTCTGTAAAATAAATACTTTATACTGTTTGAAGTACACATGAAGTTTCATTTTTGTTCAGTGTTCCTTGCTTTCCATTGAGAAAAGTCATTTCTGAGAAATGAAACCCTGGAAGATATCTACAAAAAAAAAACACACATTCAATGTTTTTTTGAAAATGATGGTTCAAAGGAAGGCTTGAAAAGATGTCATATTTAGAAGAAAGATGAAGGCAAAGGTAGCCTCTGAAGGGAACTGTTCTAATTATTACTTTAAAAAGTAAAGTTACAGAATTACATTCAAGGGCATAAGATAAAGCACTACTTTAAAACCAGAGTGACTGAACAGTTAGGTGATACAGGAAAAGGAAATGGACTTAATAATTTGAATTGGGACAAAAACCCATCAGTGCTAAATGCTTGTTACATGAATATCTTGAAACACATTGTTTCCTTTTTTTCTCTACAATGTCTTCATTGATATCACAAAGAAGTATTCTCACATAACTAAATAATAGTTATCATTTTGTTAGGATTCAAAATTTCAATCCAATAGCCATCAGGATCTTGAATAAATGCCACGCCTTTCATTTTACCATCATCAGGTTTCTTCACAAATTTGACTCCCAGTTCTTCAAATCTTTTACAAACACCATGTACATCAGGAACAGCAATTCCAATATGACCAAATCCCTGAGGGTCTGAATCGCCACTGTGGTAACTCTGAGCTGCATCATCTTCAGTGCCCCAATTGTGTGTCAGCTCAAGGGTAGCTTTTCTGGAGAATACCCATGCTACTTTTTCATTTTTATCTTTGGGGATGTCGTTTTTATCCTCATAAGCCAAGAAATAGAGTGAAAATTTCATAGTGGGAAAATCTAATTTTTCAATTAGCGTCATTCCTAAAATTCTAGTGTAAAAATCCAATGACTTCTTAGGATCTTTAATTTGGAGCATGGTCTGCTGCAAGAGAAAATCCTTGGTGCTGGGGTCCGCATCGGAGAAGCAACTGAGGGCAGCCTCGTCGGTGAGGCCGCCGGCTGCGGGCTGCAAGTTTGCCATAGCCGCACTGCTCTATCTCGAACGACGGGACGCGAGAACCGAGAAACCACCAGGTGCAGCCCTCCCGACCCCTACTGCTGCCTTTCCCCATAGATTTTAAAATATTGTCTTCTCATTTTTCATTCATCTCATGATATTTACTGATTTCTTTTGCAATTTTTTCTTTGATCCACGGAATATTTAAGCATGTGTTGTTTAATCTGCATATATTTGTGAGGTTTGGTTTGTTCTACCTTTTAAATTTCAGCTTCATTCCATTATGATCAGAGAAAGTACTTTGTATAATTTAAATCTTTTAAAATGTATTGAAATCTGCGTTGTGATCCAACATAAGGTCTATCCTGGAAAAAGACCCATAAGCCCTTGAGAAGAATATGTAACCTGCTGTTTCAGAGTGCAATGTTCTGTATATGTCTATTAGCTTTAGTTCATTTATCACATTACTATAACTCTCTGTTTCTTTATTGATCCTCTGCCCAGATGTTGTATCCCATGATGAGAGTTGTGCATTGAAGTTTCCAGTTATTGTAGAAAAATATATTTCTCCCATCAGTTTTGCCAGTGTTTCATCATGTATTTTGGGGCATCTATTCAGGCACATACAGGTTTATGATTGCTATTTCTTCCTGGTAAATTGCCCCTTTTATAAATATATAATGTTTCTCCATGTTTTTAATAACATCTTTGCTTATATAGTCTATTTCATCTTACCTAAGTATAGCTACACCAGCTTTTAAAAAAATTTATGTGTGGAATATCTCTTTCCATCCTTTCACTTTCATTTTATTTGTATCCTTGTTTCTTACGTGAGTCTTTTGTGAACAGCATATAGATGGGTCATATTTTCTTATCCATTCTGCTAGTCCATGTCTTTAGTTTGGGGAGTTTAATTCATTAAAATTCAATGTTAGTACTGTAAAAGAAAATTTTAATCCATCCATTTTGACCTTTGGGTGTTATCTGTCCTCTCTTATTTTCACCACTCTTTTTACACTCTTAATTGCTTTTCCTGATATAATCTTCATTTCTAGACTCTGTCCCAAGCTTCTCTCTCCTGTCTTTTCTTTTCATGCTGTAACACTCCTTTGAGTATCTCCTGCAAAGATGGTCTCTTGCTGGAAAAAACGGTCTCAGTTTCAGTTTATCTGTTAATATGCTAAACTCACCCTCAGTTTTGAAAAATAGTCTCACTGGATATAAAATTATTGGTTGCAATTTTCTCTTTCAGTATTTTAAATATATCATGCAACTGACTTCTTGCCTCCATGGTTTCTGTTTAGAAATCAGAATTTAATCTTATTGGGCATCCCTTGTATGTTATGAATTGGTTTTGCCTTGCTGCTCTCAGGATTCTCTATCAATGTCATTTGGCATTCTCATTTTTATGTGTCTTGGACTAGGTTTATTTGGATTTATTCAGACTTGAGTGTGCTGTGCTTTTTGGACACAGATATCTATGTCTTTCAATAGGGTTGGGGACTTTTTAACAGTTATTTACTCAAATATTCTTTCTGCCCTTTTCCCCTTCTCTTATTCTGGGACACACATGACATACATGTTTGTATGTATATCTTGCTGACATTTAGTTCCCTGAGAACCTGTTCAATTATTTCCATTCTTCAACTCTTCTTTTGTGGGTTTGCTTTTAGAGGCCCTTACTCCAATCTCACTGAACCTTTCTTCTGCCTCTTCAAATCACTGTTATATGCCTCTAGTGTATTTTTAATTTCATTTATTGTGCCTTTCATCCTTATAAAATGTGCTAGTGTTCCGTGTGTGCTTTCAAATTCTTTTTACTCAATCAGTTTTTTCTTAATAATCTGAGGCAAGAAAAATAAATAAAAGGCATCCAAATTGGAAAAGAAGTAAACCTGTCCATATTTGCAGTTGACATGATCCCTTACATAGAAAGCCCCCCAAAATTGACAGCACATCTACTAGATCAAATTATTTGATCTACTAGATCAAATAATTGAATTTAGTGAAGTGATGGGGTACAAGATAAACTTGTAAAAATAACATTGTTTTTATACATTAGTAATAAGCAAGCTGAAGGGAAAATCAAGAACAGAATTCTATTTATCATAGCAAATAAATACTCAAATATATAGAAATAAATTTCACAAGGAATAAAAAGACATACACAGAAAACTTCAAAAACATTGATAAATGAAATCAAAGTATAACTAAATAAATTCAAAGACATTCATTGCTCATGGTTTGGAAGAATAAATATTGTAAAGATTTCAGTTCTATCCAATATGATTTACAGACTCAAAACAATTGCAATCAAAATTCCAAAAGCCAACCATCTTTCTTCAACACATGACAGCTGACATGGGTGAGAATGCACCTCTTATGGTGCCTTGAGTTGGACTTTTCAGACTTGGATTTCTAAGCTTTTACCCAAAATAAATACCCTTTATAAAAGCCAAAATATTTATGTACTTTGCATTGGCACTGTTTGACAAACTAAAACAAAGTTCCTTTTATTTTTTTTTTTCATTGCATATATATTGGGTATGAAGTCTAAGACACCATTTCTTAATAGAAAATTCTGAAAATGCTTCCCTATATTTTTTTATATGAATTTAATAGTTCTGGCTCTTGTATTTAGATCTTTGATCCATTTTGAGTTAATTTCTGCATCAGATAGAGGTCCTGTTTCATTCTTTTGCATATGGATATTCAGTTCTCTATTTGTTGAAGAGACTATTTTCTCACAATTGAATGGACTTGATGGTCTTATCAATGACCAATTTGCCATAAGTGTGAGGGACTATTTCTGAACTCTAAATTTGAATCCACTGGTTAATATATCTGTAATTGTGCCATTACCATGTTATTTTGGCCACTGTAACTTTGTAATATGCTTTAAAGTCAGGAAGTATGAGTCCTCCAACTTCATTCTTCTTTATCAAGAAAATTTGGATATCTGGGTCCTCTTACACTTTTCAAATATATTTGACAATTGGCTTTTCCTTTTCTGTAAAAGATGGTCACCATCACTAGTAATTATGAAAATACAAATCAAAACTCCAATGATATATCACTTCACACCTATTAGAATTGCTTCTATTTAAAAAACTGAAAATTAAAAGTTTTAGAGAGGATGTGGAGAAATAGGAACACATTCATTTCTAGAGGTAATGTAAGATGGTGTTGCAACTCTTGTGGAAGATATTTTGGTAGTTCTTCAGGAATTGGTATATACATGGAATAATTGAAAGCAGCGTCTCAAACAGATATTTTTACCCTGACATTCAGAGTAGCATTATTCACAATTGTCAAAAGATGGAAGCAACCCAAGTGCCCATCAAATGATGCATGCATAAACAAAGTGTAGCATATACTTACAATGGAATATTACTCAGCCATAAAAAGTAATGAAGTCTTGATGTGTGTGACAACATGGATGAACCTTGAGGATATTATGTTGTGTGTAATGAGTCAGACACAGAAGGACAAATAATATATGATTTCACTGATAGTAACTTAGTATAATAAAGAAACCCATAGAGTTAAAATCTACAATATCGGTTACCAAGGGAAAAATCATTGTAGGGAATGAAGAACCGATGCTTAATTTGTACAGAATTTCTATTTAGCTTGTTCATAAAGGTTTGGAATTACATGGTGGCAATGGCAGTACATTTTTGTGACTGTAATTAACAGCACTAGATTATGTATGTTAATGTAGTTTAAAGGGGAAGTTTTGGTTCATGTGTTTTACTACAATGAAAGTTGGAAGTTAAATCATGGGACTCTTAATATTGGACTGTAGTTAATAGTACAAGTACAAGAATGTGCAATTTTATAGGTTTTGACAAAATATATAGTGGCCTGTAACCATGCAGTTAGATTTTTGAGTTTAGCTTTCTTTTTTTTTTAATATAAGAATTTGTGGCTATAAATTTCTCTCTCAGCATTGCTTTTGCTGCATCCCATAAGGTATAAAAAGTTGTGATCTCATTTTCATTTGTTTCAAGATAGTTACTGATTTCTTTTCAATTTCCTTCTTGAACCACTGATTCTCTAAGAATGTGTTGTTTAGCTTTGATATCTTTGTGCCTATTCTGGTTCTCTGCACCTTACTGATTTCCAGCTTAATTCCACTTGGTCAAAAACTTTACTATGTATAATATTTTTATTATACTTTTTTAAAAAAGAACCAGATTACATAAATGTTACATAAAAATATTGGGGATTCCCATATACCCCACTCCCTAGCCCTCCCATAGTTTCCAACATTAACAACTTCCTTCATTAGTGTTGTGCACTTAATAAAATTGATGAACACATTTTGGAACATTGCCACTAAGTGTGGATTATAATTTAGACTGTAGTTTACACTGTCTGCCACAGATTTTTGTAAGTTATTACAAGATATATAAAGGCCTGTATCTCTTATTGCAATGTCATTCAGGATAATTCCCAAGTCCCAAAAATGTCCCCAAATTACAAATATTTTTCCCTCTCCTTCCTGTCAGAACCTCCAGTGTCCATTGCATCCTCATCAATGATAAAAGTTCTTCCATTACTAGAATCACAATAAGTTTATAGTAGAACAGCAATAAGTCTACTCTAGTCCATTGTTCATTCCCCAATCCTGAGGAATCTGGGATGGTCATGCCCACTCCATCTCCAATTGAGAGGGAGCTTAGATTCCATGTGGCAGATGGATAGGACTCTCTTGCTTAGAGTTGCAGACTCTCTCTGTTCCTTGAGATGGGTGTTGTTAATAATTTTTTCCTTGCTAGTTGTCCTGGGGGAGTCCCATGAATGGACTAGGAAGGTAGGAGTTGCAAATATGTTGAGATTCAGGGACAAACTGGTACATGGACAGCCCAAAGATTTACGTCTCTTGGACATACACCTTCAATTCTAGTATTAGCTATAGGTTCAAATAGAAAGGATAGAAGAGCCATGTGTAAGGAAACCACACTGAGTCCAACTCTGTCACACTGGGAAGCATAAATTCCAAAGTAGGGCCCTCTGGCAGGGAACCAAACTCCTGAGCTGTCTACACTGCCTATAGTGTCTGGATGTCTCCAGAGCACTCAGGAGGTCCACTATTTGAGGCAATATTTACAGTGACAATCAATGAGTTCCTGCTGAAACATGAATAAGCCTAACCTCTGGAATGACCTCCTGACTCACTTTGACTTCTCTTAGCCATATAAACTCATTTGTCTTTACCTTTTATTCCTTTTGGTCAAGGTCTTTTTCCAGTTACATTGCTAGTTGGTGCTTGGTAGTAATCCCTCAGTGCCAGGGAGGCTCATTCCTGGGAGTCATGTCCCACACTGGAGGGAAAGTAATGCATTTAAATGTGAACTTCAGCTTAGAGAGAGGCCACATTTGAGCAACAAGGAGGCTTTCAGGAGTTAACTCAGGCACCCTATAATACTGGGCTAAGTTTCAATTTCAAAAGTAAAGGTTGATAAATACAGTCATCACAATTAGGGGCCCATCAATGGTCCATACTCCTTCATTAGTCACTGCCCATGCACTCAGTGGATTCTTGCTCTCTTATTAGAGAATGTGACAGAGCTCCCCAGGATGGGAATTTGATATTCTTTTTGTTATTGTGTGAATCTCCACCCACTGTGGCAATGCCCCAAGAGCACAAACACATGCATATGCCTTATAAGTATGCCCCAGGTGAACCTCCTCCCATGCATCCCCCATTTCTGATACTCCACACCAATGATCCTCTCCTGCTACAGCCATAGCCATTCTGTGATCCAAAACTTATTTAAAAATGAAGCCAACAAAATAACCAAATACAATTAATAGGAGGATGATATAATGATAGTTTTAAAAATAATGAATAAAATAAAAAAAATTAATGTTGGAAATAATAAAAGATATAAAATTAAAATATTTTGATGTTGTGTTCTTCATCATTGTAATGTCAGCTGTCTTGTATGTACAGTGACATTTTCTTCCATTTATTCCCCCAGTGTCTTATTTTTTTTATTTTGTCCTCAAAGAAGCTTTAGGTTACAGAAAAGTCACATACAGAATATAGGTGATTCCCATATGCCCAACATCCTCCCCCTTTCCCCCATCCACTATTAATAACACTTTCCATATGTATAGTACCATGGTTACTATTGATGTACAAATATTGAAACATTGCTACTAACCATGGTCAATGTTTTATGTTATGGTTTACATTTTGGAAGGTACACTTTTATATATTTTGATGATGTTTAACATGGTCTGTATCCATCATTGCAGGATCATGTAGAACAGTTCCATTGCCCCAAAAATGTCCCATGTTCCATCTATTCTATTCCTCCTTCCCCATCCACTTGGGACCCATGATAACCACCAAGATTAATTCATTGAATGACAAGATTCATAGTTATTTGCAAAAACATTCGGAGCTTGACATACTGGCCTACCCTCTTCTATGAGGCACTGCCTATGCTCTGAATAGACTCCCATCCCTCTATTGAGGTCATAGAGGGACTCCACAGGATGGGAGTCCAACATATTCCTGCTCATTATATGAGTCAACACCCACTGACAAAACACACTATGACAATATGAACATTACACACTCCTTAGAATTCTGCCCCAGGTGCAACCTGTCCAGAATGCCCCAGCTTCCAATACCATAAACCAGTAAGCTTCCCTACCATATTTGCCAAAAGAATATCCCTAATGTTGTTGTTTCAACCATATACCCACAAATCCCCAGAGTTCATCTTCTTCCCCCAACACTACCCCCAATTCCATGGACAGTGCAACACATCTTCCCCACTCTACCCACATCAAAAACAAGCACTGCCCAGCCCAGAAGCATCACTACACCACTTTTATGCCCATCCACTGCACAACTACACCCTTGCACCTTATCATAGATTTTGCCCATATGGGCATTGGTTCACAACATTCTTCTCCCTCTCTGTCTGCTGTAAACCTATCTTCCAGACTCTAGCTCTGTAAGTCTGCTCAACTTGCTTAATTCACATCAGAAAGGTCATGTAAAATTTGTCTTTCAGTGCCTGGCTTGCTTCACTCAACATAAGGTTCTTTAAGATTCATCCATATTATCCCATGTGTTAATACTGCATTTCTTCTTACAGCTGAGTAATATTCCGTTGTATGTGTATAACACAATTTGTCTATCCATCCATCTGTTAATGGACATTTGCGTTGTTGCCAACTTTTGGCAACAGTGAATAATGTTGCTATGAACATTGGTGTGCACATATCTGTTCATGCCCCTACTTTCAGTTCTTCTGGGTATATAGTCAGCAGTGGGATTGATGGATCATATGGCAGTTCTATAGGTAGTTTCTTGAGGAACTGCCAAATTGTCATCCATAATGTCTGCACATTTCTACATTCCAACCAGTATTGGATAAGTGTTCCTATTCCTCCAC
This sequence comes from Cabassous unicinctus, assembly GCA_029593785.1. Taxonomy (NCBI): domain Eukaryota; kingdom Metazoa; phylum Chordata; class Mammalia; order Cingulata; family Chlamyphoridae; genus Cabassous; species Cabassous unicinctus. The sequence continues at coordinate 2,519 of JAQZBX010071564.1, read as the reverse complement.
ATCCTGTCCAACACTTGTAGTCCTTTGTTTTTTTAATAGCCACCAGTCTATTGGGTATAAGATGATATCTCATTGTAGGTTTGATTTACATTTCCTTAAAAGCTCATGATGTTGAGCATGTTTTCATGTGCTTTTTAGCCATTTGTATTTCTTCTTTGGAGAAGTGTTTATTCAAATCATTTGCCTATTTTTTAAATGGGTTCTTTGTCCTTTTGTTTTTGAGGTGTAGGATTTTTTTTATATGCTGGATAATAGGCCCCTATCAGATATATGGTTACCAAATATTTTCTCCCATTGAGTAGGCTGCCTTTTCACTTTCTTGACAAACTCCTTTGAGGTGCAACAGTTTTTAATTTTGAGGAGGTCCCATTTATCTGTTTTTTCCTTTCATTGCTTGTGCATTGGGTGTAAAGTTCATGAAACCATTTCCTAATACAGGGCCCTGTAGATGCTTCCTTACATTACCTTCCAAAATCTTAATGCCCTTGTCTCTTATATTTATATCTTTGATCAATCTTGAGTTGATTTTTGCATGAGATGTAAGATGTTGTTCCTTGCTCATTCCTTTGGATATGGATATCCAGGTCTCCAAACAACATTTGTTGAAGAGGCCATTCTCTCCTAGTTGAGTAAGCTTGATGGCTTTGTTGAATATTAGTTAACTGTATATGTGGGGATCTATATCAGAACTCTTGATTCAGTTCCATTTGTCAGTATATCTATCCTTGTTCTAATATCATGCAGTTTTTACCACTGTAACTTTGTAGTATGTTTTAAAGTCAGGCAGTTTGATTTCTCCAATTTCATTTTTCTTTTTCAAATTGTCTTTGGCTATTCCAGGACCTTTGCCTTTCTAAATAAATATCATAGTTAGCTTTTCCAATTCAGTAAAAATTACGTGATTTTTTTATTGGGATTGTGTTAAATCTGTAATTCAGTTTAGGTAGGATAGATGTGTTAATGATGTTTAATGTTCCTATCCATGCGCAGGGAATATTCTTCCATTTATTTAGGTCTTCTTGGATTTCCTTTAACAATGTTGTGTAGTTTTCTGCATACAATTCGCTTACATCTTTAGTTAAATTTATTCCTAGGTATTTGATTTTTTTAGTTGCTAGTGTAAATGAGATTTTTTTTCTTGATTTCCTCCACAGTTTGCTCATTATTGCTGTACAGAAATGCTAGTGATTTTTGCACATAGATCTTATAATGTGTGACTTTACTGAACTCATTTACGTTCTAGAAAATTTGTTGTATATTTCTCAGGGCTTCCTATGTAAAGGATCATATCATCTGCAAATAGTGATATTTTTACTTCTTCCTTTCCAATTTGGATGCCTTTTTTGTGTTTTTCTTGCCTAAGTACTCAAGCAAGTACTTCTAACAAAATGTTATATAAAAGCAGTGAAAGTGGACTTCCTTGTCTTGTTCCAGATCTTAGAGGGAAAGATTTAATATTTCACCCTTGACTGTAATGTTAGCTGTGAGTTTGTCATATATACCCTTTATCACCTTGATGAAGTTTCCTTCTATTCTTATCTTTTGAAATGTTTTTATCAGGAAAGAGTGCTGTAATTTGTTGAATGATTTTTCTGCATATTTGTAGATGATCATGTGATATTTTTCTATCTGTTTATGTGGTGTATTACATTGATTGATGTTCGTATGTTGAACCATCCTTGTATACCAGGGATGAAACCCACTTGGTCATGGTGTATAATTCATTTTATGGGTTGTTGAATATGATTAGCAAGTATTTTGTTGAGGATTTTAGCATCTAGATTCATTAGAGAGATTGGTCTATAGTTTTCCTTTCTTGTGGCATCTTTGTTTGGCTTTGGTATTAGGATAATGTTTGCATTATAGAATGAGGTAGGCAATGTTTGCTCCACTTCTATTTTTGTGAAGAGTTCAGCAGGATTGGTGTTAGTTTTTTCTGGAATGTTTGGTAAAATACACCTGTGAAGCCATCTGGTCCTGGGCTCTTCTTAGTTGGGAGGTTTTTGATGAGTAAATCTATCTTGTTAATTGTGATTGGTCTGTTGAATTCATTGATTTCTTCTTTGGTCAATGTTAGTTACTTGTGTGTTTCTAGGAATTTGTCCATTTACTGTAAATTATCCATCTTGTTGGCATACAATTTTATCAAAGTATCTTCTTATGATATTCTTTGTTTCTTTGAGGTCAGTGGTGATATTCACTTCCTCATTTCTTATTTTATGTATTTGCATCTTCTCTCTTTTTTCCTTTGTTTGTCTACCTAAGGGTTTGCCCATTTTATTAATCTCAAAGAACCAGCTTTTGGATTTGTTAACTTTTTCTAGTGCTTACTTCTTTTCAGTTTCATTTAGCTCTGCTCTAATCTTTGTTATTTCCTTCTTTCTACTTGCTTTGGGATTAATTCATTGTTCTTTTTCTAATACCCTTGGGTGCGCAGTTAGGTCTTTGATTTTAGCTCTTTCTTCTTTTTATGTTTACAAATATAAAATATAATTTATGGCAATAAATTTCCCTCTCAG